>MKYO02001673.1:0-36466 GCA_002013955.2 Citrus medica
CGGTTCACTTCAATTTTTTAATTTTCTTTGTCCACTCCTAATATATAGAATTATCATTAACTCATTTCAACCAATTCATATTTACATTATTATCAAAATGGCAAACCACAATTTATAGGAACTAGCTAAATAGATATTTGTATAAAGAAAATTATTAAGAAATGTCATCAAAGTGAGTGACTCAAACACTTTATATGTCAAGCGTGTATCTCGAGACTCAAAATTGGTATTACTTGGGTGTAACACACCCTTCGATTAGATGAGTCGACCCCATTGCACTATTAAAAATTAAATTTACATAAACACAAGTGAATCAATTTGGTCGATTGGGTTCGATTTTTTTTTAATAATTTTAGTTTTCCACTCCTAACCTATCGAATTATCGTAAACTCATTTTGACAATATATTGACACTACTATCAAAATGGCAAACCATAACCTTAATATAGCAAGTAAAACATTCAAAAAGAACTTATTGATGACAGTCAGAATGCACATTGGAATAATTTTTGTGTTATTTTAAACATATACAATGTACTATTGTAATCTTGTTGAACTAGTGAAGTTCTCAAGTCTGCAGCACAACTCTACAACAGTAAACACACAAATGATTGTATATTACTTCCATTGTCGAAGATATATAGCATCCAAATTTTTATGACTTTTAAGAATTTTCACTAACCATGCATCAAAATCAAATCACATCTTCCATAATCGAATACAAAACAAACAGAAAAACTTTATTACTAATGACTGAATAACAAAGTAACGACTCTAACACCAACAAGAAAACAACATGTAACAACAATAACAATGACACCATTGACTCAAAAACAGCAAACTGATAATTCTAAGGTTTTTTCTGTTTTGTTTTTTTTTAATTTAATTTAAAGAACATTGACCCGAATGCATCCTGAATCTGCAAATAATCCTTGAGGATTTTAACGACCTAAGGTCAAATCAAGATTGATGCCACCACCAGTGTTGTTGTAATTCCCCTCTTCACCAAAATCCAGGTCAATTACATCTGGAACTGGGACAGCAGCAGCAGCAGCAGCAGGAGGTTGATTCCGCTGAGCAGCTCTAGGCCTAGCAGTAGGCCTGGCCATGTTAACACGAGAAGCGAAATTTTGTCGGCGCCGGACTGGACCACCTGCACCAACTGGTTGAATCGGTCGTGCCTGTATAACAGTATGAGTAGTCCTAATGGCAACTGGTGGCACTGCAGGGGCCGAGAATGATGGAGGGAGTGCAAAAGTAAGTCTCCTTTGAGCTTGAGGTGCTGCTGCTTGGTTCTGAGCACGCACGGTGTTGTTGTTCTGAAAATTCATGAGCTCATCTGATCCTCGGATGTGCACATCATAGTGGTTTATGAGAGCCTCAGTGTTAGAGAAGGCTCGGTGACATATTACACACTGCTCTTGAACTCGGTTTGGACCACGGCTGGAACCAATGGGGTTTGCTCCTGATGAGTTCATGCCACAGCCAGACATGGTGATGAGTGAAGAGAGGTAGGCAAAGAAAAAAAGAGAAGCAACAGGAAATGAGAAGTTGGTAAGTGATGAAAGGAAGAGGGGTGATGCGTTTTATAGTGGATTTTAGTCATTTTGGTTAGAAAAGGGTTACCTGACAATTAATGTTCTATGTTATACATTTATGGTATATGAAAACCTTGTTTGAATTGTCCTTCTCATATGTTAATATATGTATATCTACACCCTTATACCATTTTTATGGTAAAAAATTAATAAATAGTCATTTTATATATTTTCATTCATTAACGCACATATTGTAGTGAGGTTCAAACGCGGGAGCTCGAAAGCTGAGTTTTCGGAGGCCATTCCTTAGTCCTTACAACCGGACCTAGACCTACATGTTGTTCATTAGAGATTTGAAGATATTAAGTCAACATGCAAAACGATTGATTGTTTATATCTCTTATCAGTTAGTCTTTATAAAAATTTTAAAAGATAAATTTTCAAAACAATAGCTCCATTTATACATATACCACAAATAGAAAATTATTTATAACTTAATAAGTAAGATGTCGTGACGTTCATTAATTTTCTTAATTCAAAACAACCAATTCCAGATAATACTCAGGCAAAATTAAAAAAATAAAAAGGTGATTTTCGTATATTTTAAGTTAAAAAATCCAGAAAGTTATTACTTACCAATAAAAGATAATATGCATGCATGTGGGAATAACGTATGATATTATGTTATTTAACCGTAAGTGGTGCTCTAAATAACGCCTGCGTATGGGTCCAACTCATACTTAGAATTGAGTTTACGAGTTGATGGCTGCCCTATGCATGACAAGATTATTCTGAAGGGGTTTCTTCTTGTATTGACCTAGGACCCTTTTGTTAATTTTCTGAAGTATGAAATTTTATTAATTTTATATTTTTTAAAAATTTGCTTCTCTATTTTTGTAACTTATACTTGATTTTCAGATATTTAGATCCGAATAGAAAGAGTAAATTTTTGTGGGTTTTATCTAAATAAGAAAAGGTCTGAATAAGAAGTAAATATTATATTTTAAAAAATCTTTATAAAATATACTTATTTCTTAAATTATAAAACCTAATCTTTTTTATTTTAATTTATAAGGACAAAAATTTTAATAATAATTGTTAAGATGACTTTTTATTCAAAAAAACAAATAAGATGTCATTTATGTGTAGATAGACATATAGACATGTCATACAAATATTTATATTTGGACCCATTTAGATTTCATATTGTTGAGATTTTAGATAAAAAAAAATGCTACCTTAGATTTTCACAGAATTTACGTGTTGTTCAACAAAGACTTGATGATATCAAGAATGCAAAATAATTAAATGTTTATATCTATTATCAATTAGATTTTATGAAAAATTTAAAGAATAACTCTCATGTGTTATAACAATAGTTACATTTATGCATGAAACACTAGTGAAACTGTTTTAAAACTCAATAAATAATTTTTTTTCATCTCATTCATTATATACATTTTTAATTCCAAATCAACTAATTCCCTATAACACCTTATGAAAATTTAGTAAAAAAATCTGAGAAGTTATTACAACCAAAAGGTTAATCAAGTATGGCAAATACGTCGGGCCCGGCCCGATTAAGCACGAGCTCAGGAAAAGCGGGGCCCTTATTTGTATAGCGTAAGCTTTTTCGAAGACCAAATTTTTAAATATATGTTTTTAATAATTAAAAAAGTAGAAAAACATTAAAATTATAAGCTTTTTTAGTGGCCATTAATATAAATTGGACCTAAAAATTTTAGTTATAAATAGGTGCAATTTATAATAAAAAATGGATGTATTTAAAAAATTTTAAAATAAAAATTTGTTAAGATGAATGACGAGGCCATGCTAACTAAAGATTAAGAGTGGTGATATTTGACTTCCTCAATTTACCTCACTAGCCCTACTTTGTAATTAATATGATTTAGTCTAGATTTATTTAGTCTAGATTTATTTTTAATTATTATGTTTTTAATAATTAAAAAAGTAGAAAAACATTAAAATTATAAGCTTTTTTAGTGGCCATTAATATAAATTGGACCTAAAAATTTTAGTTATAAATAGGTGCAATTTATAATAAAAAATGGATGTATTTAAAAAATTTTAAAATAAAAATTTGTTAAGATGAATGACGAGGCCATGCTAACTAAAGATTAAGAGTGGTGATATTTGACTTCCTCAATTTACCTCACTAGCCCTACTTTGTAATTAATATGATTTAGTCTAGATTTATTTAGTCTAGATTTATTTTTAATTATAAATATATGTTTTTAATAATTAAAAAAGTAGAAAAACATTAAAATTATAAGCTTTTTTAGTGGCCATTAATATAAATTGGACCTAAAAATTTTAGTTATAAATAGGTGCAATTTATAATAAAAAATGGATGTATTTAAAAAATTTTAAAATAAAAATTTGTTAAGATGAATGACGAGGCCATGCTAACTAAAGATTAAGAGTGGTGATATTTGACTTCCTCAATTTACCTCACTAGCCCTACTTTGTAATTAATATGATTTAGTCTAGATTTATTTTTATTGAAAAATAGAAAATAAATTAAAAAATATGTTTTCTTCTATATATATTAATTTCTCGTCTCTTACATCGCTATTATTTTTCTAATTGATTGAAAATTGAATCAATTATTTACTCTTAATCGAATCCCAAAATGACATTAAATAACATCTAAGTTGTCACACAAAATCAAAATTAATATAATAAATAACAATAAAATCACTACTTTTTCATAAAAATTTAAGAAAACCCACAATTCAAATGATCATATCTTGGTGCACGTGACGAAAAAAATGATGAAGAAGATAAGTGGTTAGTGGTGGTAATATTGATGAACTTATTATTGATGAAAATATGTGGTGAGATTTATGGTTAGTCTACAAAGAGTTGAGATTTATGGTTAGTCTAATAGGTTTGCAATCAAAAGTAATTTCATATTATGCTAAATTTTATTTATCTAAACTCAACTAATTAGTTTATTGGGTCAAAAATCAAGAGTTGAGGATTAGTTGCCTCAAACTTGTATATACAATTAAGAATTACACTATTGTTTCATGTGATAATAAAATTACAGAAACTGATTTACATGTGATAAGGGGGTGTTAAGAAGATAATCCCACATATCTATTGAAAATATCAACATAGTTATTACGCTAGCTTCTAAATATATAAGTTGTTTACATCCTTTGCAGCTAAAGATTACAATAAAAAAATGTAAAAGTAATTATCTTTTACCTTTTTTTTAAATAAAAGAAGATAGGAGGTGGATAAAACTCAAATTAATTTTTAACCTATCATTTTCTCGGGGTTCAAACTCAAGTGGTCAAATAAAGAAAACCCGACAAAGTTTCTAGAGACAAAAAGTGATTATATATCTATAGGCAAAGGTTTTCAATATAATCATTCTACTTATATATATTTATAATCAAGTGTGGGTTTGATTGAATATAACTTAACCTTTTAATGTTGACAGGCTGCGATTTATTAAGTTTGAAAAAATCCAACAGTGAAAAAATTCAAAAGTGATTATCAATATAGTCAAGTTAAGCTTTATATATTTGAAAGAAAAATTTGAAATTCATAACTGGACGAAGAACAATCTATTGATTGCCATCCCCTGTTGTATATATGTCTGTTAATTAACGAGGAGTTATAAAGATATACAAAAACTTAGTCACTGATCGATGATTGAACATCAAAGTAACAACACTAGCGACATGCAAACAAGAAATCAACAGCAACAATTAACGATAATAAAATGCTCCTTATAAGATTCAATAACAACAAACTGATTACAATAAAATGACTATTTTTCATTTAATTTTAACTAATTTAAAAGTTTAGATAAAATACAGATGAAGACATCGACTGCGCAAGCATCCCTGAATCTTCCAAGTCCTTCAAAATTTCAAATTCTCAAGGAGTACCTAAGGTCAAATCAAGATTGATTGAGCTATCAGTGCTACTGCTTCTATTAATCTTCCCATCACGAAAGTCCAATTCAGTTTCATCTGGGATAGCACCAACAGCAGCGGCCTGATCACTCGGCTGAGCAACAGCAGCCCCAGGTGCAGGCCTAGTAACGATCATGTTACCATTATAAAGAGCAGCTAAATTTTGCCTGCGATGCATCATCTCTCGTTGTTGTATAACAGTATTAGCAGTCAAGGTGGCAAATCTCCTTTGAGCTTGACGATGAGATGCCACTTGGGTTACATTAGGAAAAAGATAAGGCTGCTGCAAAGGGTTATTATGATTAGGAAAATTTCTCCGTCCTACTATAGCACAGAAATTCAAGAGATCATCTTCTCTGATATGAGTTTCATAGTGGTTTATGAGAGACTCGGTGCTATAGAGCACCTGGTGACAAACTACACATTGTTCTTGAGTACTTGGTGAGGCAAAGTTAAAACCATTTGGGTTCCCATATCCTGATGATGAATTCCAGCCTTAGCCAGACATAATATTTATTTGGTGATGAGTAGAAGCAAATTGGAAGACGCAAATTAAGAAGTAAGAAACTAAAGGAATTGCAAAAACGAAGTTGGTGGTGGGTGAAGAGAAAGGTCATAGGTTGATGTATTTTATAGTGGATTTGAGTCCTTTTTGTTACTAGAAAAGGCTTACCAGATAATCAATGTGCCAGATCATATATTTATGAAAAAAAAAAAACCACTCAATTTTCGGTGACCGCATTGGACCCGACTAATTTAAATTCGGAATGTAATTATAGTTAAAACTCCTTACCCCTCTCAAATAGTGTGTTTAGTGGGATCCAACCCTTAGTTGTTAATATTTCTTATATGCACTTCAATCACCATCTCTTTGGCTTCCCTAATATTGGTAAATTTTGATTATTGACTTCTGTAAAGATAGGGAACGACTCCACTGCACAATTTTATTTGTGAAAGTGATGACTTACCCCTCATTTTATGTTATTTCTGTCGCTGCCTTTTAAATTTATTATTTCTTCATTATGGCCCCCACTGAACCATAGTCTTGGTTCTGCCCACTATCCTTGAAAACCTGCGTCATGTTCAATGTACATTTTCATTATAATTGATATATTTAGGTAATAAGTTGAAAAATTATCAAAAATTCAAAAAGAAATATTTTTCATTTCATTTACTAAAATCTTTTAATTCATAACAGATATATAACACTTAATTAAAATAATTAAAAATTTTAAATAGACTAAGTTTATTAAAGAAACTTGAAATTAACTACTATATAGGGCATTTAAGATTATAATTAAAAATAATTGATTAAAGGATGATGATATTTTAAGTAATTTATTATATTTTTGAATTCACCTATATATTCTAAATAACATTTAATGTATGGCCATAACTTATACTCAAAAGCTTGCTCTTGAAAAAGAATTGTCCCAAACCTATAAACATAGTGCATGATCTATTTGTAGCCAATATATGAGACTTTCAAGTTTCACCTTGATGGGTAATGGAACTATGTTGTGCCCTAGGTTAAAAAGAATTTTTCAAAAATATAAGGTCTGTACTGAAATTTATGCATTTTCTGTGCAATTGATGATTGTTCCCTCATTTTACATTATTTTATTTCCTCCTTAACTTTTAATTTCTTTGCTATGGCCCCTATTCAATCATAATCTTGTTATTTGAGAAATCTAGTCATGTTCAAGATATATTTTCATTATAATCTTTTCTCTTACACATGAACCAAAATTGAAAAATTATTTAAAACTTCAAAAAATAAGTTGTTGTTTCATTCATTAAATATTTTGATACATAACTGCTAAATAGGTTGTTTCATATAACACTTAACTGAGACAATTAATAAAAACCTAAAAAGGATGATTCAAAGAGTTAAAGTTCAATTGAAAAAAAAAAACTCAAGTTAACTACTACATAAGGTTTTTCAGGTAATACTCAGCTGAGACAAATAAAAATAATCTTAAGAAAAATAAGATTTTTAAATAGTCAAAGTTTTTCACTAAAAAATAATAATGGACTTATGATTATTGAATTTTTTTCAAAATCCATTAGCAATTTTAAATAGCACTCAATTCATGGCTCTAATTCCTAATCAAAAATAGCTCATGAATTAAAGATTGCTTCAAATTAACATGTATACTTAGGTAGCATTTTTTTTGGTCTAAAATTTGAACCGATTTGAATTTTTCTAAAAACTGAATGGATCTGAATACAAATATCTAAATGACAAATTTATTATTATTATTTTTTAAATCTTAATATAAGTGGTATATTACTTGTTTTCATAAATAAAAAATTTTTAAATCTAATTATTTGACATTTATGTCCTTGTAAATTAAAAAAAAGAGATTAAATTTTATAGTTTTTTATTTATAAAAGCAAATAATATGCCACTTATATTCCGATATTAAAAATGAAAAAAAGATTAGGTTTTATATCCAGATATTTGACAATTATGTCCTTATAAATCAAAATGAAAAAGAGATTAGACTTTATAGTTCATGAAATAATTATATTTAGCAAAGATATTTTTAGAATATAATTTATTATTCATGTAGTCTTTTTTCCATTAAGATAAAACAATTTACTTTTTGTATTCATAAATATTTGAAAATTAAACATACATTACCAAAAAAAAAGTAAATTTTAAAAAATGCGACCTTAATTATTTTAAAATCTGAAATCTGCAAATTGTTTGTTGGGGAATGGTCTAAGAACTATTCTCAACCAATAGAAAATTATTTTATAAAAGCACTTCTCATGTACAATACATATTTTAATTTTAATTAATACATTTAAAAATAAAATAATAGTGAAAAATTATTCAAAACTTACAAGTTACAAGTTAAAGAAGTTTTCTGTTTCATTTAGTAAATATTATAATCCATAGCTATTAAATAGGTCCAGTTCTATATAACAATCAGTCACTCAAGAGATTAAGGGACAACCAAAAAATCTAAAATAAATAATTTAAAAAATAGTTGAAGTTCCATACCCCTCCCGTGAAATTAAGTTATAGTCTAGTACTGCACATTTACGAGCCAAGTAGTGCTCGTCAAAAAAGAATAAATTGAATTGACTATAACTTCAGTAACAACTTTTTTCCTCCTTCAGGTTACTTACTGTTGCTTTTTTTGTTTATAAATCATCTGGCCTACAATGAGGAAGATAAAATTAAAGAAAGTGAGAAGAAATTACAGTAAGGGGAATATCGCAGCCTTACAAGAACAACGATAAGAATGCAACTATTTTTACGATCCTTAGGTGATGAACATTGTAGCCTTATAAGAACATCGCCCGGTTTAACTTTAATTTGATTGCGATCAAAGAAAATTGAAGAACATCAGTGGCACACCCTCTATTTTTATAATTCTTAGGTTTACCAAACCCAGATTGATAGAATTGTTAATGGTGTTGTAATTCTCATATCGATAGTTCCTTTTTTTTTTTGAAACAAGTCTTACCTAACTAATTAAATATGTAAATTGAACCGGTGTAAATTGGTTTGGTTCGGTTTAATTTGGGTCAATCAAATCACAATTGTTTTCTTCCTCAAAATGTAGGGTGATTAGTCTTGTTTGGTGAGTGCATATTTATGGAGAATATGTTTCTATTTCTTTGTTGGCAGGACTCTTAAAGATAAAGAAAAATAGACTATGGGAATGCTCAAAATAGCAAAAACTCATCACCCAAAATGAGAGAGCCCAATCTATTTGGGCTAGGGTGGGGTCAAGTACAAAATGAATTATGTATTTTCTAGTAAATAAGTTTTATCATCATATTTATAAGTTGAAGTTAAGTGCCAACGAATACATAGCTAAATTAGTATAAACCCTTAATGTTTTTTCTAACAACTTTTTATTAATGCAAAAAATTGAATGTCCATATCTATTATCAACTAACCTTATGAAAAAATCCAGAGGATAGATTTTCATTTCAGAAACGACATTTATACAAAACTAAAAGTAGAAAATTATTTAATAATCACTAAATAAGTTTGTCATTCTTCATTCTAATTCTCTTGATTCAAAATAACTAAATAAAGCATTTTAGATATCTCACAGTCAGTTAGAACAATTAAAAATATAAAGAAAAAAATGACTTAAATAGTTAAAAAAATACGAAAAGATATGACTGCTACAAGATTAAAAAAACACTAAAAAATAAGTCAGTTCTATTTGTTGGAGTTGTTTTTCCTTGTTGTCAATGTTAATTCTATTTTGATATGGTTCTAAACTTTTCAAACCAAATTTAACCAATTTTTTAAAAAAATGAACTGACCGCTACAAGATTAAGCTGCAAATTTTTATATAGTACTTTAATCTAGATTTGGTTTGATAGTGAACCAAGGTCCGTATACCAAATTGATCGACTCTCAAAAATCAGTTCAACTTGTTTATTCTGTCAGTAATTTGCCAACCCTCAGCGTACTTCTATAACTATTTCCCAATGGTATATATCATGTTAAAATCATTTTTTTCCTAATGTAGGTGCCATACTCCGGAGTCACAAACCTATGCCACATGTCCATAAGAAAAGAAACTATTTAGGGGGAAATAATGTCTAATTTATTCCGAGGGAATAATACCTAAGATAAAATTCTCCAGAAGGATATGAAAATGACGAGGAGGAAAACTCATTCTAATTCCAAATTCCACGGTCTAAGGAAACCACACCTAAAGTCGTAAGAGTAAGGAAACTTATAAATATGGAATAAATGTATTTGGTTCCCTTCAACCAAATTGACATCCACGTGTACAATAATGATAGGTGACACATGTCATTAAGAAGAGAGTTCAAGGCAAAACATTAAATTCATGTCACCCATCATATACAAATAGTGGCCACCTCTACGAAAAAAGGGATTCCTTGGCCAAAAAGATCATTATCCACTCTAGAGAGATAAAGCTAATCCTCTTCATCTTTCTTCTTTCTTCAAACTTTAATCAAACACTCATTTGGGTGTTGAGTGTCCTTTTTCGCTGCCCACCTCGCTGGAATTAAAACCAACAAGCGTCGCAAGTTTTTCATAAGCTAAAGTACATGTGAAGATAAAAATCTAACCGTTTCACCTACATACAAAAAATATTACTGAAGAAATATGTGAAGGTTTATTTGATTGAACAGTTTTGATCACTTGCTCAACAGGACTAAATGAGTATGAAAATATGTAGATTAAAATCAACAAAAGAGTTAAGAAAAAAACAAATCACAATCATCCATAGAACAAAACAAAAAAAAAGGCCGAAGAGAAAAATTAAAACATATTACAAATGACTATAAAGCAACATCATTGACAACAACAGTAACAAGGACAATAACAATATTGAATCCATTGAACAATAAACTGATACAACTAGGATTTTTCTCTATTTTTAATTAGCATCTCTAATTGCACTGTTATTTTTATTGTGATGACAGACAGAAAGTTTGAAGCAAATCACTACACATCTATCTTCTTCACAATCGTCAATTTTACTTTTGAAGACCTAAAGTCAAGTCAAGATTGATAGATCTATCATCTGTATTAGCAGTTGGATTGTTATTATAATCCCAGTTCAAATCAATTTCATTTGGGTTAGAAGCAGCTACAGGTTGATTCAGCTGATTAGCAACAGTAGCACTGACCATGCTATCATCATTAGTGGAAGGAGGTAAACTTTGTATGCGTCGGATTGGAATAACAACTAGCTTCATCTGTTTATATTTTTAGTATGAGTACTCAAGTTGGCAATTGGCGGTGGCGAGAATGATGGAGGATGAAGTTGTTGGTTTTGGCTAGGGATATCAAAACCAAGCATCCTTTGAGCTTCGAGCGCTGCTTGGTTGTGAACACGAATAAAGTTGTTCTGGAAATTGTTGAGCTCTTTTCCTCTGATGTGAGTTTGATAGTGGTTTATAATAGCTTCAGGGCTAGCTAGAGAAGACTTGCTGACATACTACGTACACAATACTCCTAAGCTGGATTTGGATGAAGGCTGAAATCATTTGGGTGTCCATTACATGATTATGGAAATGGTGGCTATAAATAAAAATGGTGGTTATAAACTCGTGACTTCGGAGGCCACTCCTTAGTCCTTACAAGTCTATCTAGACCCTGGCCTAAGGTCGTTTTTACATGTTGTTCATTAGAGATTTGAAGATATAGTCAACATGCAAAAGGATTGATTGTTTATATTTATTATCAGTTAGTCTTTATGAAAAATTTAGAAGATAGATTTTCATTACAATAACTGTATTTATGCATACATCATAACTCGAAAATTATTTATAATTCAATGAATAAGTTATCGTGACATTCATTAAGTTTTTGAATTCGAAACAATCAATTCCAAATAATACTCTAGAAATGTACAAAAATAAAAAGTGATTTTGATTTATTTTAATTTAAGAAAACTTTCAGGATAATGTATGATATTATGTTGTTTAAGTGTAAACAGTGTGCTATATAACGATTAGTGTATATGCCTAATTCGTACTTAAAACTTAGCCTACGAGTTCATGGCTGCCTTATGCATGGCAAAGGATTGTGTTGAAGGGGCTTTTCGTAGTGAATTAACTTAGATTTTCAAGAAATTAAGATGTTGTTCAACAGGGACTCGTAGATATCAAGTCAACATGCAAAAGAAATGAATGTTTATATCTGCTGTCAGTTAGACTTCATAAAAAATTTAGAGAATAGATTTCTTGGCAATAGCTGCATATATGTTTGAACCACAAGTGAAAAAATATTTAAAACTCAGTAAATAAATTGTTCCATCTCATTCCTTAAGTTTTTTTTTTAATTCAAACAACTAATTCCAAATAAACTTTGGGAAAATTTAAAAAATCTAAATTGAAAAAGTGATTTTTAATATATAGTTCAAGTTTATTTAAAAAAAAAGGATAAAAGCTCATTTAGTCCATATATTTTAAGATTGGTGTTCATTTAGTCCTTGTATTTTTAAAAATACCTAGAAACATCTCTACCGTTAAAGTATTGATACCCCTATCGTTACTTTTTATTTCTTTTAGCTTACTTTTACAATATTATCTTTTATAATAATTTTTTTGTTTGGACATTAATAAAAAGAAAATAATTAAATTACTAATTTAACCCTAAAAAATAAAAAAAAAATTATATGAATTTTTAATTGTCAAAAATTGTATGCAAACTATCAAGTGTGCAAATGGTGCTTGCAAAAAAATTAATATAATTTTTTAGGGTTAAATTGGTAATTTAATTATTTTATTTTTATTAATGTCCAAACAAAAAAATTATTATAAAAATATAATATTGTAAAAGTAAGCCAAAAGAAATAAAAAGTAATGGTAGGGGTATCAATACTTTAACGGCATGAATGTTTCGAAGTATTTTTTAAAATACGGAGATTAAATGGACACTAATCTTAAAATACAGGGACTAAATAGGTTTTTATCCCAAAAAAAAAGAAAAAAGTGAGGATGATGTATAATTTTGCATAATTATAAACAATGTTGTAAACTGGCTGGATGAAGTTAACTGACACTTAGCTTATGAGTTAGTGATTATTACTTTATAAGTGACGAAAGTATGTGAAACACGAAAGTTCATAGAAGCGGCCAGGAGCCTACAATTGACACATCTGTGTCGCAAAACCCAGGAAGGCTCCAACTTATCATTATGAAACAAATTAACTACGAGCATGGAGTCACATTCCAGCTACAGACAATTCAAAGCTCGAGATGAAGCATACTCAATCACAAAAATAGTGGCCATAATCTCTGCACAATAAGCTGTATTCAAACCCAGAGCCAAGCCAAACCTCCAAGCTAGATAAGCACCATTATGATTCCACGAGCAAGATCATCTCATCCAAGCATGGAAGAATGCCAGTTCAAAATAAAAAATTTAGGCGCAAGGCCGACAGAGAAATCTAGGCTCAAAGACTTCATAATGTCCCTGTCAACACATTTCTCACATAACCAGGAACAATGCGTGCAAAACAACGCAATGACGCAAAGCAATCAAACTTACCCTGAGAAATGGAAGTAACCCGAGCTTCAAAAAGAAGAATGTTCCGAAGCCTTCATAAATTAACATAAAAAGAGATCACAATCCAGAAGTGCAGCAACTACATACCAAATACAATCCCAAAGATCTCCCACCGTG
This sequence comes from Citrus medica, assembly GCA_002013955.2. Lineage (NCBI taxonomy): Eukaryota > Viridiplantae > Streptophyta > Magnoliopsida > Sapindales > Rutaceae > Citrus > Citrus medica. Next base: position 13,640 of record MKYO02001673.1, read on the forward strand.
GTACAACCCGAGATTTGTTGACAAAAGTTGTCATTGGCAAACAGACAGCTTGTGAATAAATGAACTATCATCTCGCAACAACTAAAAGGACAAAGAATGCTAGCAGAAACAATAGTGAGGCCACTGTGTATTAACACTTCATACAGTTGGCAACCGATATAAAAGAACCCGCCAAACCGACCTAGAAATTTATTCGGGATAAAGGACTTCGATCCAAACCTTGAAGGTTCCAATCACAGGTACCTTGTTTCGGACGAAAATAATCATAACAGTAACGGAGCCTAAGCAAACCATCTCTCGGAGCCGTCCAAATACTTAAATTCCAGAGAATTGCTTTAGTAATGCAAGCAGAGTGAACAAGACAAAGTTTCTTCCTTTGTTATTGTATTTCCATTCCACGAATTACAGAGCAAGTGCAGTATATATATAGATAAGAAAACAATGACAGCTAATAAGGAATATTACAGAAAAAAATAATTTTGTCAGAATAGCAATCATTAGCCAATCATTTTAGAATTTTAGAAGATTCAGTTGCTCCATGCTTATGTGCTGATATTCTTCAGCACAGCTGTTCTGCCAGCTCAACAATCCTGACTCATCTTCCATGTCAGCTGGCTGCAGATGACAGAAGCTTAGGTGGCATGCCAGCTTGGCTTCAAGGTCAATCACTGAACCCTCACTGCTGCTGTTTTCAACACCCTCTCTCAAACTCAAGGTTTTGTCAATGACCTTAAGTTTGCTTCTAAAACAGCTAAACTTGTGGTATGGCAATGGCTTAGTCAGCACATCTGCAATTTGATCATTGCTGCCAATGTAGTTTATTTCCAATTCACCTTTTGTAACTTTGTCTATGAGAAAATGAAGGTCTATCTCAAAATGTTTTGTTCTAGAATGATACACTGGGTTTGCTGCTATGGCTGCTGCACTAGTGCTGTCACTTAGGATAATTGGTACATTTTCGATTTCCATCTTCAACTCACCAAGTAGAGAATTTATCCATGTGATTTCAGTTCTGCATAGAGCCATTGCTCTATATTCTGACTCTGTTGTTGTCCTTGCAACCATGTCTTGTTTTCTCGAGCTCCAAGCAATTAGATTATCTCCCAAGTACACACAGTATCCACTTATGGATCTTCTGTCATCTGGATCAGTTGCCCAATCTGCATCTGTGTAAGCAACTAGATCCAGATGCTCAGATTTTCTGAAACTTAAGCACATATTCATTGTGTTTTTGAAATATCTCAGCACTCTTTTACATGCCACCCAATGTGGCTGTCTGGGATCAGACATGAACTGGCTGAGCTTGTTAACTGAGAAAGCAAGCTCTGGCCTGGTCAGCACTGCATATTGCAGGCTTCCTATGACGCTTCTATAGAGTGTAGGATCATGGAATCTATCCCCAACATCCTTCTTCAATTTCTCAGAAGTGCTGAAGGGTGTCTCTATTCCTTTGCAGTCTGTCATCTCTGTTTTGGCCAGCAAGTCTTGAATATATTTTGCTTGAGATAGAAGAATAGAGTTTTGACTCCTCTGAACTTGTATCCCAAGAAAGAAACTTAAATTTCCGAGATCCTTCAAAGCAAAAGATGAGTTTAGATCTTTAATGACTTCCTCAATACCTTGACAGTCACTTCCAGTGGTTATGATATCATCTACATATATGAGCATGATGACTATCTTTGATTCAATTCTTTTGAAAAACAGAGAAGTGTCACTTCTGGAATTTTTGAATCCCCAGGAACTCAATGCACCTTTTAGTTTATCAAACCATGCTCTCGGAGCTTGCCTCAATCCATACAAAGCCTTTTCCAGTTTGCAAATGTAGCTTGGCCTGTTCTTATCTTCAAAACCTTCAGGCTGTGGCATGTATACTGCCTCTGTCAGGTCACCATTCAAGAAGGCATTGTTTATGTCCACTTGCCTAAGTAATCAGTCATTGCTTACAGCCATGGTTAGGATAATTCTAATAGTTGCAGCCTTAACAACAGGGCTAAAAGTTTCATTGAAATCAAGTCCTGGAGTCTGCAAGAATCCCTTTGCAACTAATCTGGCCTTATGCTTGTTGATGCTGCCATCTGGGTTTTCTTTGACTTTGTAGATCCACTTTTCCAATCAATTTGTAATTTTGGTTGTTTGGTATCAAGGTCCAGGTTTTATTTTTCATCAATGCATTATACTCATCCTCCATTGCCCTTTTCCACTTGGGATCTTTTAAAGCATCAGAGGTGTTTTTGGGAAGGAAATGTTGTGTTTTACTGGAAACCTGGTATAGCTTTGGTTTGAAGATACCAGCCTTGGATCTTGTTACCATGGGGTGTGAAGGCAAGGCCTTTTGTGTGGGAAGGTTTTGATTGTCTGTTTCTGTAATGTGAGGAGGACTGTGAGTTGAAGGGCTACCTGATATTGTGCCAGTGTCATTTACCTGTTGCATTTCATTCTGGACTGGACTTGAGATGCATTCTGTGTTTCCAGTAGTGTCTGGAGAGTTGCTATGAGCTGTTGCCACTTGTGTGAGACCATGGGAACTGTTGACAGAGAATTACACAACCTGAAATTTCTCAAGTAAAGCAACTTCATCACCCTCCCTTACTGACTCTTGTTTCCTAAAGCTAGAATCATTTTCGAAAGGAAATGATTTTTCATTGAATCTGACACTAGCTGAGATATAAATTCTTCCTAAATTATTCATGCAAACATAACCTTTGTGAGCACTGCTGATCCCCAATAGTATGCATTTAGAGGTGTGAAAATCAAATTTGTGTCTATTGTATGGTCTAAGAAATGGAAAACACTCACAGCCAAAGATTTTAATTTGTGTATAATTTGGTTTGAAAGAATATAACAATTCAAATGGTGTCTTGTTCTTGAGCACAGGTGAAGCAAGTCTGTTAATAATGAAGATGGCATAGCTGAAAGCTTCTTGCCAAAATTTTAAGGGCATTTTGGCTTGGGCAAGTAAGGCAAGTCCAGTCTCCACAATGTGTCTGTGTTTTCTCTCAACCTTGCCATTTTGTTCATGTAAGTATGGACATGAATGCCTTAGAGTTATTCCCTCTCTTTTCGAATATGGTTCAAAGGCTTTGAACTCTCCTCCCATATCTGTTTGTAGTGCTTTGATTGTTAAGTTCAACTGTTTTTCGATCTGATTTTTGAAGGTGATGAAGGTTTCAAGGGTTTGAGATTTGGCTGCTAAAGGAAAGAGCCATGTGTATCTTGTTTTGTCATCAACAAAAGAGATGTAGTATCTGTGTCCATGAGTGGATGGAATTGGTACTGGTCCCCAAAGGTCTGTGTGAATCAATTCAAGGGCTGTCTTAGTTTTGGTTTCGATGCTTTTGAATGATTGTTTTGACTGCTTTCCATATTGACATGCAGAGCAAAATGAAGGAATAATATCTTTATTAATTTTGAGCTGATTACAAGTTAGCAAGGTGTTTTTCAGGACTGAAGTACTAGGGTGTCCTAGTCTGGAATGCCATACATTGATTTCTTCAGCAGCTTGCAGATTGTTGCTACTTGATTCATCAGCTATATTTGACTCAACACTGACTTTGATTGACTCATTACTTGAATTGAAAGACAACATGGACACTGGACAACTATTATTATTCATTGACTCTGAATTTGACAAAGTAGAAAATACGACAGCATGAGGATTTTTGTTCCTGCTCAGGATAGCAGGTAAGTGCATCACAGATTTTTGAAACTCAACATCAACATCATTGTCATGCAGCAATTTAGAGATGCTAATGAGGTTTTAGGTTATGTCAGGCACATATAATATATCAGTCAAAGTAATGTGCTTGTGTGGATCATAAGTGGGCAAAGCAGAATATCCAATATGACTAATCAAAAGTTTTTCACCATTACCAACAGCTAGCTTATTTTTACCTTGGTATTCAGAGTTGATGCTGAGATTTCTAAGAGATTCATGTAAGTATGGACATGAATGCCTTAGAGTTATTCCCTCTCTTTTCAAATATGGTTCAAAGGCTTTGAACTCTCCTCCCATATCTGTTTGTAGTGCTTTGATTGTTAAGTTCAACTGTTTTTCGATATGATTTTTAAAGGTAATGAAGGTTTCAAGAGCTTGAGATTTGGCTGCTAAAGGAAAGAGCCATGTGTATCTTGTTTTGTCATTAACAAAAGAGATGTAGTATCTGTGTCCATGAGTGGATGGAATTGGTGCTGGTCCCCAAAGGTCTGTGTGAATCAGTTCAAGTGCTGTCTTAGTTTTGGTTTCGATGCTTTTGAATGATTGTTTTGACTGCTTTCCATATTGACATGCAGAGTAAAATGAAAGAACAATATCTTTATTAATTTTGAGCTGATTACAAGTTAGCAAGGTGTTTTTCAAGACTGAAGTACTAGGATGTCCCAGTCTGGAATGCCATACATTGATTTCTTCAGCAGCTTGTAGATTGTTGCTACTTGATTCATCAGCTATATTTGACTCAACACTGACTTTGATTGACTCATTACTTGAATTGAAAGACAATATGGACACTGGACAACTACTGTTATTCCTTGACTCTGAATTTGACAAAATAGAAAATAAGACAGCATGAGGATTTTTGTTCCTGCTCAGGATAGCAGGTAAGTGCATCAGCTCATATAGCCCATCTCTAGCCACTCATTTCACCAAAATTTTCCCTTGTCTCTTGTCCTTAATAAAACAAACAGATTTTTGAAACTCAACATCAACATTATTGTCATGCAGCAATTTAGAGATGCTAATGAGGTTTTTTTTTTATGTCAGACACATATAATATATCAGTCAAAGTAATGTGCTTGTGTAGATCATAAGTGGGCAAAGCAGAATATCCAATATGACTAATCAAAAGTTTTTCACCATTACCAATAGCTAGCTTATTTTTACCTTGGTATTCAGAGTTGATGCTGAGATTTCTAAGAGTGTTAGTCATATGATTGGTGGCACCACTGTCAAGGTACCAAGCTCCACTGCTTTGACCTTTAGCTGCAGCAACATAAGCACCCCTTTGCTCTCTTCTTCTGTTTGGCTGAGGTACAAAGTTTTACTTGAACCTGTGCCAACAGTCAGCTGCTGTGTGTCCCATTTTCCAGTAGATTTGACATGGCCCTTTTGGATTAGAACCATTGTCATCAGCCACTACTTTTCCTTTTCCCTTGTCTTGAGGGTTTTGATTAGTTTGGTTATTTATGGGGTTGTTTGCAGGATTTCTAAAAACAATTCCAGGTAGCTGTTGATGGGCAGCTCTTTCACTGTTGTTCCAATTCCTTCTTCCATTCCTCATTTGAGCATAGTTGGCTTCAATATTCCATGAGCTCAAGTTTTGCTCAGTTTTGTTTTCTTGGCTCAAAAGCATACCATACACTTCTGAGATTGAGGGACTCTCCTGCATTGAGTTAATGTTAGTAACCACTGAGTCATATTCAGGCCCCAACCCAGCAAGCACACACATGATGAAATCATCATCATTCATGTTATTCCCTGCAGCTCTTAGTGAGTTCAATAAAGTTTTCATTTTTGAGTAGTATTCATGAATGGTTGATGAACCTTTTTTAGTGGTTTGAATTTGAGTTCTGAAATATAGGATTCTTGCCCTGGTTCTAGCACCAAATTGGTTGGCTAGAGTTGTCCACACCTCACAGGAGGTGGAACAATCTACCACTGTGCCAAGGACTCCCTCACTTAGTGAAGATAGTAGCCAACTCAATAGGATATGATCCTGTTTCCTCCAAATCTGGTGTTCAGGGTTAGGTGTGGTTATGGTTGTTTGATTTGGTCCAGGGCTTATGAAAATCTTAGGAGGGCAGGCATGGCTGCCATCAACAAACCCCTCAAGCTCATTTGCTCGAATTCTAGAAATCACTTGTGATCTCCAGAGCATAAAGTTGCTTTGAGTTAGTTTGATTGGAGTAGTGAAGACATAGGTGTTGCTAGTGATGTGCTGGGTCGGTGATGCACTTATTTGTGTTGTGTTTCTGGTATTAAGACCTGGATTCTGTGACTCTGTGTTTTGGTTTTGGTTTTGATTCGAATCGTCTGGTTGATCACTTGAATCAACCTGTGTTGGATTAACATTTGTTTCATTGTTACTGCTGCTTGCCATAGCTCAAAGATGGCTCTGATACCAACTTAAATTCCAGAGAATTGCTTTAGTAATGCAAGCAGAGTGAACAAGACAAAGTTTCTTCCTTTGTTATTGTATTTCCATTCCACGAATTACAGAGCAAGTGCAGTATATATATAGATAAGAAAACAATGACAGCTAATAAGGAATATTACAGAAAAAAACAATTTTGTCAGAATAGCAATCATTAGCCAATCATTTTAGAATTCTAGAAGATTCAGCTGCTCCATGCTTATGTGCTGATATTCTTCAGCACAGCTGTTCTGCCAGCTCAACAATCCTGACTCATCTTCCATGTCAGCTGGTTGCAGATGACAGAAGCTTAGGTGGCATGCCAGCTTGGCTTCAAGGTCAATCACTGAACCCTCACTGCTGCTGTTTTCAACACAAATCAATCGATCCGCAACATTAGCTTGGCGGGAGTAATCTCATCAAAAGATGGCTTAAGAGATGGAAAAGAAGAAAAGAAATCAGATGGCAAATTCCAGACATCGTTAGCCACTATAATCAGCAAAATCCTCACGCGGAAGAATAGGCCGAGAAAGCCAAGTGTAATGCCAATAGTTGATCTTAGAACCATCCGCCACTAGCCATCTGCAACCATGATTGCACGCAGAAATAGTAGAACGCAATCTAGCCCATGAAGAAGAGCATAAACTCTTTCGGGAATCATAGAGATCATAACGAGCAAGAAGATAAGTGGAGTTCAAAATAAGCTTATTCCGAAGCTCTCATAGGAACTTAAGCAAACAAGCCTTATTCAAAATATCCAGTCTTCGCAGACCCTAACCACCTTCAGCCATAGTAGAACAAAATTAATATCAAGAGATAAAAACCAACTTCCTCGGCTGATAATTGCCCGCTAAAATAAACTTTTGGGCACAACTATGACGATCTTTAATAAGAGAAGATGGCCATAAATAAAATTTAAACTGTGAAGAAGAATAGCTTGAAAAGCAGAACGAATCACTTATGATTTATTTATTATTAAATATAGTCTAGCTGCCTTGATTTTTTCTTTAGGGCCTATTTCTTTTAATTATCTAGGTTTCCAATCTTCAAAGGTTGCCTTAGTAATGGGTATAATTTATTGATATATTTCAACTTTCATCATTTATTTGTTAGCTTCTTTTATTTATATTTTTAACTAATTAATTTATTTCTATTGAATAGGGTAATAAACTAAAGATTGGGAACAAATAGTGCTTAAAGGATCAAAATTAAAGAGAGTTGTAGATTATTTGATTTCGTCTAGTGGGATTTAAGGTCGAATTATAATTAAATTCATTGGCCTGACTTGTAACGAAATTACACGAGGAATGTAATAGCCAACTTAAATGGCTTTGATTACAAGTGGAGAGCACGTCAGCAAGACCAAATAATAAAAAAAAAAATTAAAACGTCAATCCTTTTGTCTTTAGTTTGAAAAGGTCCATGACCCATTTTGGGCATTAGAGAGGATGGATTCTCTGTAAACCTCGTTCAATGAAGATATCGTACATGTGTGCTTTATGGTTGTTATTTCGTATGTTTAGTTAGATGTTTTCTTTTACTAATTTTATCATTCACTATAATTTTTATAGAATAAACATCAGTAGTGTCTTTCATTAAATTATTTATACATAATTTTTTAAAATTTTTTAAAATTTTTATTATCTAATGGGATGTTTAGATATCACACTAATTTCTTTTCTTTTTCTTTTTAAAAATAAATATTATTAGGATAAAAAATTTTTTTTTTTAAAAAAAAAAGAGAGCTTACTTCTGAACTGGGTTTTGCCATCACAGCTTCACTGTCAAATCTAGCATCCCTGATGCATAAGCCCTGTTGTTGCCATCAGCTCTCTCAACATCTGAGATATGTTTCTGCAATTGATCAATCAACGGCTTAGTGAGGTCGCTGCTAGAACGTTGCTGAATCAAAATACTTCGAGGCTGTGCAACATGGCCGCTATGAATTGATGGCTGAGGCTGCAGAGGCGTTTGTGAAGTAAAATTGTTATGAAAATTAGGGTTTCAAAATTGTTATGAGAATTAGCGTTTGTGAAGTAAAATTGTGAGTTTGAGTTCATTCTGCCTTCTTGTGGCAGCAGTTCCATCGTTAACCATGTGTGTTTCAGCATGGTTGATGAGAGCCTGTGTGTTTAAAAACACTTGATCACATATTCGGCAAGCGGTTTGGGTTCAGGCAAAGTGTTATTTCGTGCATGATTTTCGAGTTTATAATGCATGTTGCCTTGCCTCATATTTTAGAAACTTTATTAGAGTTATTGAAACTGAAGGTGAAAGATTTTGCTTGCAAAGAAAGCAAAGAGAATTAGAGAGATATGCATGAAAGATTTAGATTAATTATTTTGAGTTTATATATAGATAATTTTGTGGTCATAGTTTCTTGTCTGTAAATGATGCGTTTCCGTAGGAAGAATTAATTCTTGCTGTTAAGTATTTAATGTTTCTGGAAGAATTTTTCTAGCATTCCTAAGAAAATGTTTGACTAATTTAATGTATAATTAATTTTTGTCATACATAAGCATTTATAATCGCTGACTTAAGAAGGGGACCCAACGTTGAAGTAGGGATGGCAAAAATATTCTTACATCGGATCCTCAAAAAAAATATACGGATTTAAATGTGAGTAATATCCACATGGGTTGTAGGTGGATATCTTGAATATATGAATCCAAAAAATTAAATAATTTAAAATATAATTTAAAATTCAACAATTTATGTATTTATATCAAATTATATCCTATTATAATTCAACAATCAACAATTTAATACATAGAATAACATACACTACCATAAAGTCACAAATAAAAATACCACAACATAAATCAAATATTAAAAATAACATAAATCCAAATCTAGCATCACCACAAATCCAGAAATAAAATTATAAAAACACCACAAATCCACATAAAATAATTTTTGTGGATCCCAATCCATTTCTTTATTTAATTTAACTTCTATATTTTTTAATTAATCCTATTATTTTTTTCATTTAACTTATATTGTTTTTCATTCAATTTTAATTTAATAAATAATTTAATTAAAAATAATGTGAATCCCAACATATTTCTTAATTTAATTTGACTTCTATATTTTTTAATTAATCCTATAATGTTTTTTTAAATTTAACTTATATATATTTATTTATTTAATTTTAATTTAATAAATAATTTAAGTAAAAAAAATATGGATCCACATATCCGGTTTTCCCATATGCATTTGCATCCAAATCCGAATTCAAATATGCATGGATGCTAATTTTAAGGATTCGGATCCACATTTCTTAATGTTGGGATCCATATATTTTTATCATCCCTACCACCAAGCCTAGTTGTCTAATAGTAACTCCTATCCTGATCAAAATTTTCAAAGGTATGGAGCACGAGTTACAGAGGCATTTTATTCTCTATTCTGAAAAAATAGATTAAAGGTATATTTAATTTCTCCCCTTTATTTGGGAGTAGATTTTCGAGTTAATATTCCAAAGGTCTCTAAATTATATTATAAGTATATTGTATCTAGAGTTCTATCAACTTTTAAATTGTATATCTGTATAATTGTAACAAGTTAAAAAAAGGAAGTTAAAAGAAAGGAACGGGGACCTAATTGAGAATACTTGGAAGGTATAACTGTGCTTTTATTGGAGAATCTATGCGCCAAGGCTAAATATTGGATTGGTATCACAGGCATTAAAGCAAGTATATATTGATATTATAAATGGTAATTAAGAATCAGTTAACGAATTTTATTGTAGAAATCATTGATATTTACACTAAAAATTCATCAAAAATTATTCTTATCTTTATCCTTTTTTTTTGTGGGGGGCGGGGGGAAAGCTTGACAGAAAGAGGAATTTCTAACTTCTTATGGGTTCAAATACTAGACCTCTTCTTTCTATACAAGAGATTTTCCCAACAAAATTAGATAGCACCGACAACCAGAAATTCTAATTTAACTTAAATATACGAAGTCATTAGTTTTAAGGGGTTTTATTCACCATCTATTAATACCCCCAATTTTTCTATATAAATGAGCATTCTTTTGTAATTTTTGCCATGGAAATAGTTGCATCCAAACGACAAGTTTAATTTAAAATTAGATGGGCAAACTAGAAAAGAAAAAAGATAGCGACATAAAAACCTAAAATTGTAAAGTTCGCGAAGAAGGCAACTTGAGATATAATTACCGAGAAGTTACATTCCAAAATTAACTAAATTGAACTTAGAAGAATAAAATTACAATGCTTTATATATATATATATATATATATAATACTACTTTCATAAAACTTAAAGAATGTAGCCTCCAAATTTGCATTGTTTTCAGTTATTACAATCAAAATTACAGGCTGTGCTATGATGTTAAAATATTGTAGTATTTAATTTATTATTTATTTGACATTCAAATTTAATAACGACACAAATGTAAAATTACATATTTTCAGCTTTTTAAGTTTAAAAAAACAAACAACTTAATGTTTATTTTCCGAGATTACAAAAAAAAACATATTATTCAGATTCAGGCATTCAAATCTATTCAGAATTTAGATTAATTCAGGTCTATTCAGATTTCAAATAAAAAAACAAACGCCACCTTAGACTAATAAAACTTACACGCAAAAGCATCATCATCATCATCATCATCATCATCAACAACAACAACAACAATAATAATAATAACTTATGCTGATTCTCTATTCCATAATAAGCAAAATTGAATTACAACACCATGACGAAATAAGTAATCTTTGTCTTTCTATCGTCTGTATTTGTTCCAAGAAATAAATAAATATTAATTACAAAGATTAAAAAGCCAGGCTTAAATTGGTTTTGGCTTCACAGCTTCAATGTCAAATCTAGCATCTCTGAACCAAAAACCCTATTGTTGCCATCACCGTATCTTTCAACAGGTGGGATCTTTTTCTGCAACTGATCAATCAACGGCTTAGTGAAGCGATCACTGCTACTGCTAGAAAGTTGCTGCTGAATCCGAACTGCCTGTTGCCCAAAAACACTATGTGGCTGGAGCTGTGGCCCAAACACCAAGTTTTTCCTTGAAAGATTCGTTGGAGGCACTGGCGATGGCCCCTGATGATTCAGAAAGCTTTGAGGATTGGGGAAGAGAAAAGGGTTCCTAATAATTTCTTGTGCAATACGGCCGGAATGAATTGGTGGTTGAGTTGGTGGCGGTGGAGTTTGTAAAGTAAAATTGTTATAAAAATTAGGGTTTGTAGCAAATTGGTTGATGAGTTCATTTTGCCTTCTGGCGGCAGCAGTTTCATTGTTAACCATATGAGTTTCAATATGGTTTATGAGAGAATGTGTGCTTAAAAACACTTTGTTACAAATTCGACAAGCGATTTGTTGTTGTTGTGTTTTAGGAAAAGGGCAGTTCCGGGCGTGATTATTATCCAGTAATTCATGCACGTTGCCTTGCCTCATGTTCCAACTAAAGCCAGCCATGTATAAGAAATTAATTTTAATGAGCTATTGAAACTGAAGATGAAAGAGTTTATTGCTTGTAAAGAAAGCAAAAGAGAAACATGCATGAATGGCTTAGGCTGCTAGGAACTTATAGGCAAATTGCTTCTTGTAATTTGATGCCTTCGCATAGGGACCATTAAATGTTGCTGCCAGGTGTTTAATAGTTCTATAAAGAAATTTTTTTGGCATTCTTAAGAAAATGTTTCAATACTTTAATGCTAATTATTTTTTTGTCACTATAAAAGTCAAGTAAATAACAGCTAATTTGGGGAAGAGAGCTAAACAAAGTGACCACATTTGGAAATGCTAATTGTTTTTTTAGTAGAAAACCAACATTTATCATAAATTTTCATGAGTAGATTAAGGAAATGACACGAAGAATATTACATGTGCATTCTTATAATTTCAATGTCTTTAAATTTTTTCATATCTGGTATCTAGTCGTGAGATATTTTACCATAAATGAAAAGAAGAATCATTTTGACTATGGTAACATTAATTCATGGTAAATGCAATGACTTCAAATAAATTGACAGGTCAATAATAGCACATATATATCTCGGAATTTTAAGTAATATAATTACCAACTGTATTGACTTTCGTAATAAATTACATTAGTTTAGTTAAGGTTAATTAACGGTAAAGAAAATGTTATTCTAGGTGTCTAATTTTAAATTCCTGAAACTCTTTTGATACACATTTAACCACAATTCATTGATGGATGTGGTATCATTATTGCTCTTTAATATAAGAGTAATTATATATATACTTATGAAATTGGAATACACGACATGTATTTCAGACGATATGGCACAAGAAGTGCCATTTATTCATTAATGTAAGATAATATAAAAAGCCAATTATTACAAAACGTATGCATAGCTCCTTGATTTGTAACACATCATTACATCATCATCATCATCAACAACAACAACAACAATAATAATAATAACTTATGCTGATTCTCTATTCCATAATAAGCAAAATTGAATTACAACACCATGACGAAATAAGTAATCTTTGTCTTTCTATCGTCTGTATTTGTTCCAAGAAATAAATAAATATTAATTACAAAGATTAAAAAGCCAGGCTTAAATTGGTTTTGGCTTCACAGCTTCAATGTCAAATCTAGCATCTCTGAACCAAAAACCCTATTGTTGCCATCACCGTATCTTTCAACAGGTGGGATCTTTTTCTGCAACTGATCAATCAACGGCTTAGTGAAGCGATCACTGCTACTGCTAGAAAGTTGCTGCTGAATCCGAACTGCCTGTTGCCCAAAAACACTATGTGGCTGGAGCTGTGGCCCAAACACCAAGTTTTTCCTTGAAAGATTCGTTGGAGGCACTGGCAATGGCCCCTGATGATTCAGAAAGCTTTGAGGATTGGGGAAGAGAAAAGGGTTCCTAATAATTTCTTGTGCAATACGGCCGGAATGAATTGGTGGTTGAGTTGGTGGCGGTGGAGTTTGTAAAGTAAAATTGTTATAAAAATTAGGGTTTGTAGCAAATTGGTTGATGAGTTCATTTTGCCTTCTGGCGGCAGCAGTTTCATTGTTAACCATATGAGTTTCAATATGGTTTATGAGAGAATGTGTGCTTAAAAACACTTTGTTACAAATTCGACAAGCGATTTGTTGTTGTTGTGTTTTAGGAAAAGGGCAGTTCCGGGCGTGATTATTATCCAGTAATTCATGCACGTTGCCTTGCCTCATGTTCCAACTAAAGCCAGCCATGTATAAGAAATTAATTTTAATGAGCTATTGAAACTGAAGATGAAAGAGTTTATTGCTTGTAAAGAAAGCAAAAGAGAAACATGCATGAATGGCTTAGGCTGCTAGGAACTTATAGGCAAATTGCTTCTTGTAATTTGATGCCTTCGCATAGGGACCATTAAATGTTGCTGCCAGGTGTTTAATAGTTCTATAAAGAAATTTTTTTGGCATTCTTAAGAAAATGCTTCAATACTTTAATGATAATTATTTTTTTGTCACTATAAAAGTCAAGTAAATAACAGCTAATTTGGGGAAGAGAGCTAAATAAAGTGACCACATTTGGAAATGCTAATTGTTTTTTTAGTAGAAAACCAACATTTATAATAAATTTTCATGAGTAGATTAAGGAAATGACACGAAGAATATTACATGTGCATTCTTATAATTTCAATGTCTTTAAATTTTTTCATATCTGGTATCTAGTCGTGAGATATTTTACCATAAATGAAAAGAAGAATCATTTTGACTATGGTAACATTAATTCATGGTAAATGCAATGACTTCAAATAAATTGACAGGTCAATAATAGCACATATATATCTCGGAATTTTAAGTAATATAATTACCAACTGTATTGACTTTCGTAATAAATTACATTAGTTTAGTTAAGGTTAATTAACGGTAAAGAAAATGTTATTCTAGGTGTCTAATTTTAAATTCCTGAAACTCTTTTGATACACATTTAATCACAATTCATTGATGGATGTGGTATCATTATTGCCCTTTAATATAAGAGTAATTATATATATACTTATGAAATTAGAATACACGACATGTATTTCAGACGATATGGCACAAGAAGTGCCATTTATTCATTAATGTAAGATAATATAAAAAGCCAATTATTACAAAACGTATGCATAGCTCCTTGATTTGTAACACATCATTACTGTTAATCTAAAATCACAATTTTAAGTATGATATTTGAATTCTGATCTCTTTATAAGGTTTAATTTGATTAGTAAGTATTTGATTAAAAAAAAAATCCAAACCTTACACTTTTATAAAAATACGAGTTGAACAACAAACTAGTTGAAAACACTTGATCAAAGTGATTGATCAAGCCAAAGATCAACCAATCTTAATAAAACTATCAAGACTAATCATGATCAATTTCAAATGAATCAACAGAAATGATCGGAAAATGAAGAATTAGTGCGGAAAATGTTAAAACCAACGCAGAGAACTAACAAAGTAAAAAGTACACATGTTCTTGTCTCGAGAACAAGCATCAAAAACTCTCTTTATTTGCATAAATTGGACCATATCGCAAGAGGAGATTACAAAATCAGTCATTAACCGTCTCTCAGTCACAACATATCAGCTTGCAAATGAGCTCCATTTGTCACCTACTTTTACTGGTGTAGTCAACACCAGTCAAACTAACTCTTGTTCCGGTTTCCAGCTCGAGCCACTCTCATTTCGATAGTTCGTTTTTTCTTTTTTTTCCCCCATCAGTACTAGCAAATCTTATTGAACTAATAATGAACTAATGAAATATGTTAATCGAACCGAACCGGTTTTAAAATTCGTCTGGACCAGGCGATTCGTTTGGGTCAATCAAATCACTTTTTTTTTTTTTTCTTTTCTCCTTCCTTAAAACGTAGGGTGATTGATGTTGTTTTGTAAGTGAATATTCATGGAGAACATGTTTCTATCTAAGGTTGACGGCACTCTCCACATAAAGAAAATTGAGTTGTAGGGATGTTCAAAATGGCAAAACTCTTCGTGAGGAATGAGATAGCCTAATCTATTTGGGCTAGTGAGGGGTAATCAAAATAAATTTGATGCAGTCTATAGTGGATATATAAGTTTTATACTTTTATTATCGTACTTATAAGTTGAAGTTAAATGCCAATGAATGCATAGCTAAGTTATAATAAATCCCAAATGTTTCTTCAATAACTTTCAATCAATGTAAAAATCATATGTTCATATCTATATATTACCAGTTCACCTTTATGATAAATTTAGATGATAGATTTTCATTTCAAATACTGCATTTATACAAAACTAAAAGTAGAAAATTATTTAATATTCTCTAGATAGGTTTATCGTTTCTTCATTAATTCTTTTATTCAAAACAACTAAATAAGGTGTTTAAGATAACACAGTCATTTAAAACATTTAAAATATGAAGAAAACAGTGATTTAAATGTTAAATTAATTTAATTATAAAAATACGAAATTATATTACCACTAAAAGATAATAATGCTGTTGGTAGAAAAGAGGAAATCAATGAGTGATTGATTTGCCAAATATTATGGAAGATTGACAGTGATTGACTAAATATCATGGAAGATTGACAGTGATTGCCCAAATATCATGGAAGATTGAAAGTGACTACCAGCTCTTATTTTTGTTGCAGTGGACCATTACTACCTTCCAACTTTTGATTCATGTAATTGCTTTATATACTGGATTGTTATTAACTTTCCAACGCATGAATAAGAAATATACCCTCTACTCTTCTCCCGTGCATGTAGGTTGCTTCCGTGGCACCGAAGCACGTAAATTATTGAGCATTGTGTTGATATTTTCATATTACATTTTGCTATAATTTTGCTATATAGTATCAAAGCAGGCAAATTGATGTAATTTTTTTCTTAAACCATTTTTTTTATAAGTTGGTCTAATGGTTGAAAGCGATCCAAATCCTACTTTGAAACTCTCTTTAGTTGCTTTAAATGGTTTGAATTATGTTCCTTGGTCAAGGGCTGTTACTTTGTCTCTTGGAGGAAAAAGGAAATTTGGTTACACTAATGGTAACTATGTTTGTCTGGATTCTAAAAGATCCAAATTATGAAGATTGGATTGCTAATGGCCAACTTGTTAGATCTTGTATTCTCAATTTCATGGAGCCTCATATTGCAGAAATTTTCACATTTTCTAATTCCTCAAAAGAATTGTAGGATTCTATATCTGAATTATATGGTAGCAACAATAACAGTGCACTTGTTTTTTAATTAAAATGTGAAATCGTTGTAGCTGAGCAAGGTGATAAAACCTTTAGTGAGCATTTAGGTTATCTTAAAAAGTTCGGATGAACTAAATATGTATCGTCCATTTACTGTTAACCCTATAGTGCTGCAGAAAAGAGTGGAAGAAGATGAAAAAAATTTCTTACTTAGTAGTTTGAAGCCAGAATATGAAAATCGAAGAAGCAACATTCTCATGTCCCCAAAGTTTCCTTCTTTTTCCATTGTTTGTCAAATTATTCAACGAGAAGAAAATTGTAATAAGACCATGAACGCTTATGTGAAAATTACTTAAAAAAAACCAGAATCACATGCACTTGTGGCTGAAAAAAATGACAGAAAGAATAAGTACGGGAAGAACAATCTAATGGAAAAAAGGAAAGTTACTATTGTGACCATTGCGGAAAAAATGGACATACAAAGGATCGATGTTGGGATTTGTATCCATACCTCAAGACTGGTCTAGATAAAAATAAGAAGGACTATGTTGCTGTTACAGATACCTCAATCTCAATGAATCAGCTCAGTCATCTCCTTCAATAAATTAGTAAGTCCATGTCATCTTAAATTAGTCAGACCACTTCGACTAATGTTTCAAGTAATCTACAAGTTTATTTTACTTCTTCCTGTAATACAAATTATTGGATAATTGATTCTAGAGTCACAGATCACATGACCAATAATCCTAGTCTTGTGCATGACTTTATTCCTATAAACCATAAACATGAGGTATTTATTGCAAATGGAGCTACTGTTTTAGTATCAGGAAATGGAAAAATAAAATTTTTTACTCAAAGTTCCACCTCCAAAGTTCTTGTTGTTCCTTCATTTCCAGTACAACTTTTATCAGTTAGAAAAATTACTAACTCTTTGAATTGTGATGTTATTTTTCTCCACCATCCATTATATTTCAGGATCGAAAAATGAAGAAGACGATTGATGAGGGAATTTATTCACATGGGCTGTATTTGCTAAACACAACTAATAAAGCTTGTCATACAAAAAATGAAGAAGGCCTTATCTTACACAAATGACTTGGACACCCTTCATATCACATTTTATCAAGCCTTTTTCTTTCTATTTCTATTACCTCTAGTGCTTGTGATGTTTGCCAATTTTCAAAACAAACTCATTTACCTCTTAATAAATCATTATATATGTCTTCTAAGTCATTTGAGCTTATTCATTCTGATTTATGGGGCCCTGCATCTGTTGATTCTTATGAATTGATGATAAATCTCATGCTACTTGGTTATCCTTATTGAAATCAAAGACATAGGTGATAGTTGTTTTTCAAGAATTCCATAACATGTTGATTAATCAATTTGATGCCAAGATAAAATCTTTCAGAACTGATAATGGAACTGAATATACCAGTGGTTTATTTTCTAAATATCTTCGCAACTATAGGATTCTTCTTGAAACTAGTTATGTGGTACGCCACAGCAGAATGGCATGGCAGAAAGGAAAAACAGTCATATTCTAGAAACTGCAAGGACTTTGATGTTTCAAATGAATGTTCCAAAGAAGTTTTGGTCACATGGTGTTCTAACGACAATATATCTAATTAACTGTCTTTCTAGTAAATTCTTGAATTTAAGTCTCCCTTGGAAGTCTTAAAAAATTAGAAGCCGAATATTTCTCATTTGCGAGTTTTTAGCTATGTCTGTTATGTTCATCAACAAGCTATCAATCGTGATAAATTGGACCCCCGAGTAGTTCGTTGTGTATTGTTTGGATACTCTTCAACAAAAAAAAGGGCTATATGTGCTATAATATGACCACTTGAAAGCTTATTATCTCCTTGGATGTGGAATTTTTTGAGTCAGAGTCATTTTTTCAACCATAAGATGATAGAAAAATTTAATCTCAAGGGGAGTGCTTATCTAATTTGGTTCCACTACCAATAATTACAAGTAATGACACTTGTTTAAATAATGAAGCTCAACGGAGTTCTTATTTGAGTAACGGTGGTCAACAAATTAAAGAATCTACAAGGTCAGCACCTGTTGCTATAGCCCTTTTATCTACCACAGATAATACATTTGTACCCCTATCTCAATAGCCCTAACACATATCAGAAATGCAGGTTCATCCACAAGAAAAAATGAAGGATTTTTTCACTTATCGTGTGATCTCTTATCCCATGCAGGCTTACTTGACATACGACATGATGAAGTCTTCTCATTCAATCTTTCTTGCAATAATATCCAATAATCGAGAGCCAAAAACTTTTAAAGAAGCTAACTCCAATTCCATTTGGAGACAAGCAATGCACAAAGAGCTACAAGCCCTTGATGAGAACAAGACATGAAACATTGTTAAGCTACCACATGGAAAGAAAATTGTTGGCTTTCATTAGATATACAAAGTAAAGTACAGAAGTGATGGGACCATTGAAAGACAAAAAGCAAAATTGGTTGCTAGAGGATTTACTCAAACTTATAGAGAAGATTATAAAGAGACCTTCGCTCCAATTGCAAAAATGAATACTTTTTGAGTGCTTGTATCTCTTGCAGTGAATGAAAACTGGAGAGTATACCAGATGGATGTAAAAAATGCTTTCCTTCTGGTCATTCAAAAGAATTGTTGCGTAAATTAGCAAGTGTACTAGTCGGCACAAGTAATATAATGAAGAGTAGAGTATCGTCCCACAGAGATTGTATATCCTATTAGTTACCGAAATTATTCTAACTCTAATTTATTTGAACAATCGAATAAGCGAATTTAGATTAAAATAAAAAAAAATAATTAAAAATTAAACAAAGATGCAGACAGTAGTAGAAAATTACCAAGAGATTAAAACAATGCAAATTAAACAAAGCATTATATGGGCTAAAACAATCACCACGAGCTTAGTATGCAAAGTTGAGTTCTGTTTTCATGATGAATGGATTGCAATGAAGTGCTTCAGTTTCTTTATTATTTGTCAAAAGGGCATTTCTGGCATTACAGTTGTTTTGGTCTATTTTGACGATATTGTAATTATAGGAAATGACCATGAAGAAATATCAAAGCTCAAAGTACTTTTGCACAGAAAGTTTGCTATCAAGGATCTTGGCATTTTTGAAGTATTTTTTTGGGGATAGAAGTTGCTTACTCAACCCAAGGCATTTGTCTTAATCAATGAAAGTCTGTGCTAGACTTATTACAAGACAGTAGAAAATTAAGGGCAAAACCAGTAGAGACACCCACAGAGACTGAAAGTAAGCCTGATGATGAAGGGGAACCATTTCTTAATGTTTTTCAATATCAAAGATTGGTTGGCAGATTAATCTATTTGACAATTACTCGCCCAGATATTTCCTATGTTGTAAGCTTGGTTAGTTGATTCATGTATGCACCTAAGGTTCAACACATGGATGTAGTAAATATAATTTTACGTTATCTAAAATGATCATCAGGAAGGGGGATATGAATGCGCAATAATGGCCACACTTCTATCTATACTTATACAGATACTAATTGGACAGGTTGTCCAATTGATCGTCGATCTACAACAGGATATTGCATTTTTATTGCAGGAAATTTGGTCACATGAAAGAGTAAGAAGCAAAATGTTATGGCTAAGTCTAGTGAAGAAGCAGAATATCGTGTTATGTCTACTACTACTAGTGAAATTATTTGGTTGAGAGCCTTATTGAAGGACTTAAGCTTCCCTACAACATAATCAACTTGATTATTTTGTGATAATCAGGTTGCTATACACATTGCTACTAATCTAGTATTTCATGAGTGAACAAAGCATATTGAAGTAGACTGCCACTTCGTTCAAGAAAAAATGGTAGCTATTATAATTTGTACCCCATTTGTTTCTGGTGATCTACAACTAGCTGATATTTTTACAAAAGGCTTAACAACATCCAGATTTTAAGAGATATTGTTCAAGTTGGGCTCCATCGATATTTTCGCACCAACTTGAGGGGAAGTGTTGGTGGAGAAGAGGAAATCAAGGAATGATTGATTTGCTAGATATTATGGAAAATTGACAATGATTGCCTAAATATCATGGAAGATTGACAGTGATTGCCAGCTCCCATTCTTGTTGCAGTGGGCTGTTACTACCTTCCAACTTTTGATTCATGTAATTGTTTTATATACTGAATTGTTATTAACTTTCCAACACATGAATAAGAAATATATCCTTAACTCTTCTCCCATGCATGTAGATTGCTTCTATGGCACTGAAGCATGTAAATTATTGAGCATTGTGTTGATATTTTCATATTACATTTTGCTATAAATGCACATGATGATAATGGTGTTATGCTAGTTAACTTGGTTTATTAGTGTTGCTTCTCCTTGTTGTCAGCGTTAATTCAGTTTTGGCTAGGTTCTAAACTTTTCAAACTGAATTGAACTGACTTTAGAAAAATGAACTGGATTAAGCTACAAATTTTTGTATGGTTCCTAATGTCGGTTCGGTTTGATAGTCAACCAAAGGCCGTACCAAATTGATTGACTCTAAACAAAATTAAAACCAAAGTGAATTGATGGCCAAAACTCTCAGTCCAGCTTATTTATTTCGCAAGTAATATTTGCCAACCCTTACCTTTCTTTTATAACTATGTCTTAATGGACTATGTCATGTTAAAATATTTTTTTTTTCCTACAGATTAAAAAAATATGAGGAAAATATGTGAAATGTCAAGATTTCTGTTTATTTGAATTAATAGTTTTGTTCACTTGTTCAACAAGACAAAAAGAGTATAAAAATCAATAGATTAAAATCAACAAAAGAGTTAATAATTGAATCAAATCACAATCATCCATAGAACAAATAAATAACCGAAGAGAAAAATTAAAACATATTACAAACGACTATAAACTAACACTAAAAGCAACATTAAAAAACACTAACAAGGATAATAAAAATATTGACCCTAGAACAACAAACTGATACAACTTGTATCTTTCTTTATTTTTAATTAGCTTCTTTAATTGCACTAATAATTTGATTATAATAATAAAAAATTGAAGAGCATCAGTGCACATCCACCATCTTCACAATCCTCAATGTTACTTTTAAAGACCTAAAGTCAAGTCAAGATTGATAGATCCATCATCTATACAAGCGGCTGGATTGTTATTTTCCTCATGATAATCAGAGTTCAAATCAATTTAATTTGTGCTACAGTGTTGCGGAAGCGTGTGGTTGAGCAATTATAAATATTTTGGCGACTGTGACTTTTTAAGAAATATAAATGTGACAAATAAATGCAAAGAAAATAGGACACAATAATTTACATGGTTCAGTGTAATGCCTACATCCACGAGCAAAGAATGGAAGATAATTTTACTAACAAATAGGAATTTATAAAAGTGGGAAAGACTCTCAAAACCTAATAATTTAATACACCCAATTAGAATCTCACTAGAACACTCAAGTTGAAACTCTCTCAAATTGCTTCACTTGCAATTGGTCTCAATTCTCTCAATTTTGGGACATCTAACTCTCTTAAGGTGAAGCTCAATTTATAGTGTATATGTAACCTTGAGTTTCAACAAGACAAGTCATTATCCTTGAAATTTGCCACCACGTTGAGCTGGAACTCGCAATGCATGCATTAAAGTCATGCATATTTGTCAAACAATTGCATGAGCAATTTGCTGCCACCTTCAAATTTCAACAACAAAGCTAAAATTTTCAAACAATTTTACTGTCATCTTCACGCTTCAATAGCTGGCAATTTGTCTTTAATAAATTTCCATATTCAAGTAAAAAATTTAACAATTCTCCACCTTGACTTGAATACTACTAGACTCCATGTATATCAAATCATCCTCCAATCTCTGTCTTCTCCAACTATTTTTAAACTTATAGGCTATTGATCAAGTTTAGATAATGCTCAAACTTGATTGCCGTCACTACCTTATGTTAGCCTATATGGCTATAAATATTGATTTTGATAATAACAAACCACATGTATTTATTAAGCAAAGATTTATGAATTGTGATTTTATAATAAGAAAATGATGTTATGGAATTAAAGCATTTTGGACTAAAATGAAAGTAAGTTTAAAACCTTTGATATTGTTTTAAATTTCAAATTTGGACCTATTTGAAACTATTTAAATATTTTGGGTCATTCTATAATTTCACATAGTTTGGGTGAAATCATAATTTCAGAAAGTTTTGGGATTGACAAAGTATTATTTAGAAATTCTGAAATTGGACCTATTTGCAAAGTTTTATAACGTTTTGGGCCATAATACAGTTTTATAAAGTTTTAAGGTCAAACTATAAAATTAGAAAATATTTCAATGTAGCAGTTACTGTAGCAAGCGAAAATCCGGATCCTAACAAACGGAAGCTTCTGAGCATAAACGGAAATCCGGATCGTGACAAACGGAAATCCAATTGTTGGGCAGTAAGCTTCTGAGCATAAGCGGAAATCCGGATTTGGCAAAGCGACATACCGGATGTTCAGAAATTCAAAATTGTGGCTGTAACGGTAACATTAAGC
>MKYO02001673.1:37058-48698 GCA_002013955.2 Citrus medica
ACACTTGTATTTCAATTGGTATCAGAGCAAGGTGCTCTTATTTAGATTTAACCATCTAGAGCTAAAGATCAATGGCAACTCAAAATGATTCCACATTTAGGGAAGGGCAGTCCACCACTAGACCACCTTACTTTGATGGAAACGATTACCCATATTGGAAAACTAGGATGAGAATTTACTTGCAAGCCTTAGATTATGAGATTTGGGAAATCGTTAATGATGGTCATTTCATGCCTTTGACTAAAAATGAAGTCGGAGAAGATATTCCAAAATCTTCACGGGATTGGAATGAATTCGAAAAGAGAAAAGCTTCTCTAAATTCCAAGGCCATGAATGTCTTATTTTGTGCACTAGATAAGAAAGAGTTTCATAGAGTGTCTAGCTGTGAAAGTGCTAATGAGATTTGGCACAAACTTGAAGTTGTCTATGAAGGCACAAACCAAGTGAAAGAATATAAAATAAGTAGGTACACTCGACAATATAAATTGTTCCAAATGGAACAAAATGAAAATGTGTACTCTATGTATACTAGATTTACGGACATAGTGAACACTCTAGGAGCCCTAGGGAAGACTTTTTCAAATAGCGAAAAAGTCAAGAAAATCATTAGGTCACTACCTAAGGAATGGAGACAAAACATGACTGCCATTGAGGAAGCCAATGATTTAAATGTATTACCTATTGATGATTTAATTGGTTCTCTCATTTCATATGAAGAAGATTTGGCAGCTGAAAAATGACATGAGGAAAAGAAGAAAAATATTGCTCTCAAGGCTTCAAAACGTGAGAGTGATGAGGAAAGCGAAATGGATGATGAGGAGTTGGCTATGTTGGCTAGAAGATTCAGAAAATTTTACAAGAAGAATAATGAGCAGAGAAAGTTTAGAGGCTTCAAGAATAAGAAGGAGAAGAATGAGTCAATCACTTGCTATGAATGCAAGAAGTCCGAACACATACGACCGGAATGTCCTCTTCTCAACAAACTCAAGAAGAAAGCTATGGTAGCCACATGGGATGATAGAGATGAGGAAACAAGTGATGAGGATGACCAACAAGAAATGACAAACTTAGCTCTCATGGCCGTTGTGGAAGAATTATGTGATGAACTTGATGAGGTAAGTGTTCTTCTTATATATGATGAATTGCATGATGCTTTTAAGGATTTACATGATGAGCTAATGAAGATTGGTAAAAAGAATATATGTCTTAAAAAGAAGATGATAGAGCTTAAGAATGAAAATGATTCATTTAGTGCAAAGATTACATGCCTAGAATTAGAAAATAAAACATTGCATGAGAGTATTGCATCATTTGAGAATTCTAGCACTTCACATGAGCACTTAGAGTCACACATGAATGACTTGAAAAATGAGAATGAAATGCTTAAAAAGAAGAGCAATGAACTAAATGAAATTGTGCTAAAATTCACAAATGGGCAAAAGATGTTGGACAATTTGCTAAACTCACAAAAATGTGTATTTGACAAAAGTGGCATAGGTTATAAACCGAATTTGAAACAAAAATTTTACAAGAGTTATTTTGTGAAGAATACATCTATTAACAATAAAATTGTATGTCATTATTGCAATCAAGATGGCCATATGAAAAATAGATGTGCAGTGAAGAGAAATGCATATTATGGTATGAAATGTGTTTGGGTTCCGAAAGGAACCATTGCTAACTCTCAAGGACCCAAAAAGGTTTGGGTACCTAAAGCTTGAGATTTTCTCTACAGGGCTCAAAGAAGAAGAAGAATAAGTGGTACTTGGACAGTGGCTGTTCAAGACACATGACAGGGAATTATTCTTGGTTTTCAAGCTTTACCAAGATCGAAAATGGCGGAGATGTTTCGTTTGGGGATAATTCAAAAGGAAAAATCATTGGGATTGGAAATGTCGGTAATGTATCCTCTACTCTCATTGAAAATGTGTGTTTGGTTGAAAACTTGAAACACAATTTGCTTAGTATTAGTCAATTATGTGATAAAGGGTATAGAGTTATCTTTGATGAATCAAAGTGTGTTATTGAGAATGCATGTGATGGGAAAGTCTTGTTTGTAGGAAATAGATGTGTTAATGTCTATACCATTAATATAGATTGTGCATCAACAAATGAGAAATGTCTTTCCGCATTGCATGATGATGGTTGGTTATGGCATAGAAGATTAGGTCATGCAAGCATGGATTTGATTTCAAAAATCGTGAAAAATGATTTAGTAAAAGGTCTTCCAAAAATCAATTTTCAAAAAGATAGAACTTGTGAAGCATGCCAATTTGGAAAACAAATCAAAACTTCATTCAAAAGCAAAAATCATGTTTCCACTTCAAAACCACTTCAATTGCTTCATATAGATTTATTTGGACCTTCTAGATATGCTAGTTTAAGTGGCAAATATTATGCATTTGTAATTGTGGATGATTATTCTAGATACACATGGGTATTGTTCTTAGCTAATAAGGATGATGCCATTGATGTATTTCGAATTTTCTATAAAAAGGTTCAAAATGAAAAAGGTTATCCTATTACTTGTATTAAAAGTGATAATGGTGGAGAATTTGAAAATCATGCATTTGAAAATTTTTGTAATGACCTTGGCATTGAACATCAATTTTCATCACCTAAGACCCCACAAAAAAATGAAGTAGTAGAGAGAAAGAATAGGTCTATTCAAGAAATGGGTAGGACCATGTTGAATAAAAACTCTTTGCCTAAGTATTTTTAGGCAGAAGTCGTCAACACCGCTTGTTATGTTTTAAATCGAGTGTTGATTAGACATAATCTTAATAAAACTCCATATGAACTTTGGAAAGATAGAAAACCCAACATGGCTATTTTAAAGTTTTTGGATGCAAATGTTTTGTTTTGAACACAAAAGATAATCTTGGTAAATTTGATCCAAAATCTAATGTTGGTATTTTTCTTGGTTATTCAAATTCAAGCAAAGCTTATAGAGTTTATAATAAAAGAACTTTAGTTGTGGAAGAATCTATGCATGTTACATTTGATGAGCCTAACCCCTCCTCTACCGAGAAAGTTGTTGTTGTTCATAATACAGAAGAAGAACAACAAGAAGAAGCATGGAATGACAACCAAGAAGACGCTCCACATGGAATTCAAGAAGAACATCATGAAGAAACAAATGCAGAGCAAAATGAAGGTACTTCACAAACACTCCCCAAGGAGTGGAGGTATGTATCCTCTCACCCTAAGGATGTAATTTTAGGAGATCCCTCACGAGGTGTTACCACTAGATCATCTCTTAGAAACACATGTGAGCATGCTGCATTTATTTCTCAAATTGAGCCAAAATCCTTTGCGGATGCGGAAAATGATGAATCTTGGATTATGGCAATGCAAGAGGAGTTGAATCAATTTGAGAGAAATAATGTGTGGGAGTTAGTTCCTAATCCGGAACATCAATCCATTATAGGTACTAAATGGGTATTTAGAAACAAAATGGATGAATCCGGTGTGGTTGTAAGAAATAAAGCTAGATTAGTGGCTCAAGGTTACAACCAAGAAGAAGGAATTGATTTTGATGAAACTTTTGCACCTGTAGCAAGATTAGAATCCATTAGGATGTTGTTAGCATATGCATGTCATAAGGATTTTATTTTGTATCAAATGGATGTCAAGAGTGCTTTCTTAAATGGATACATTATGGAGGAAGTTTATGTGAAACAACCTCCTGGTTTTGAAAATGAAAAATTTCCAGATCATGTGTATAAGTTATCCAAGGTTTTGTATGGTTTAAAACAAGCACCTAGAGCTTGGTATGATAGGCTTAAAAATTTCTTGTTGGATAACGATTTTTCAATGGGAAAAGCGGACACAACTCTTTTTGTTAAGCATAAGAACCAAGACATACTTATTGTTCAAATATATGTTGATGATATTATCTTTGGTTCTACTAATGAGTTGTTGTGTAAAGATTTTTCATCATGTATGAGCCAAGAGTTTGAGATGAGTATGATGGGAGAGTTGAAGTACTTCCTTGGACTTCAAATCAAACAAAACGAGGAAGGAATTTTCATAAACCAAGCCAAGTACGTGAAAGATCTACTCAAAAGATTTGGCTATGATAATGGAATGGCAAAAAGCACTCCTATGAGTACTATCATCAAGCTGGACAAAGATGAGAAATGTAAGAAAGTTGATATCAAGACGTATCGAGGTATGATCGGATCCTTACTCTACTTGACTGCTAGTAGGCCTGATATTATGTTTACTGTTTGCTTATGTGCTAGATTTCGATATTGTCCTAAAGAGTCTCACTTGCTTGCTGTCAAACGCATTTTTCGATATTTAATTGGCACTATTAATCTTGGCCTTTGGTATCCTAGAGGAACTCATATTGATTTAACTTGTTATTCGGATGCCGATTTTACTGGGTATAAGGTTGATAGAAAAAGTACTAGTGGAACATGTCACTTCCTAGGCCATTCTCTTGTCTCTTGGTTTAGTAAGAAACAAAACTCGGTTGCGCTTTCAACCACCGAGGCAGAATATGTTGCCGCAGGTAGTTGTTGTGCACAAATTTTATGGATGAAACTAACCCTTAGAGACTATGGTATTAAGCTTGATCAATTTCCTATCTTATGTGACAATACTAGTGCTATAAATCTTTCTAAGAATCCTATTCAACATTCTAGGACTAAGCATATAGAAATTAGACATTATTTCCTTAGAGATCATGTTAAAAAAGGAGATGTCGTAATTAAATTTGTTTCCACTGAAAATCAACTTGCGGATATCTTTACAAAACCTCTTAGCGAAGAGCATTTTATAAAGATAAGACATGAGCTTGGAATGATGAATGTTGAATCTTAATTCATGTTTTACTACATGGCTTGATATGCTTGTTATCATATGGATTTATGCTTCATGAATTAGAAAACTTGATATGCTTGTAAATTTATGATTTTATGATTTTGTGTTTCATGCATTAAATGGCTTATTGAAAAGTTTTAAATCTCAAAATGATTTAAAATTAATCAATTTTTAAGGCCGGAAATAAAATGGTGTGTGTAGTACAAGTATAAGAGCTAGCAAATATTCCCTTTCCATTCATCCGGAAAAACATTTTTTTCTTATTGATTTCTCGCAAGACAAATTCTGGATAACCGAATTTTCAATCCAGAAAACTGGATTAGCTTTGGTTGCGCTCAGGACAACATTCGGATAACCGGGTTTTCAATCCGGAAAACCGGATTTCCTAAGCTTCATCTCTGCCTCATAACCGGTCTACCGGTTCTGTCAATCCGGAAATCCGAATTCGAGCTGCACTTTGGCAGCATTCTGGGCTTATTCAGCCAATTGGTTCAGGAAAACCGGTAAGCCAATTCTCACTTGCTATCTTCTGGATCCAACCGGCAAGCCGGATTATGATATCCGGAAAACTGGATTCGAGTGAAGGACTTACTAGTCACAACTGGATTTCCGGTTCCAGTCAAACCGGCAAGCCGTTTATGGGTTTTAAGCTTCTGATCACAACCGGCTATCCGATTAGTGCAAACCGGCAATCTGGTTTTGGAAGCTATTTCAACTGTTCTTCTTCCTTCCTCATTCGGCATTCTGGTTCTCTCACTCTCTCTAAAAACCATTTGCTTCTCTCTCTTTCTCACTCCAAAATCCATCTTTTTCTTTTTTTTTTCATATCAAATTGAATCAAGAAAATCATTCCCCATCACTTCATTCACTCAAAACCATTTTTAAACTCTTTTTTCAACATCCAAAACTCTAGATCTCAAATTCAACCTAGGGTTTATCCAAATTTTTCTCTCTCTAAATTTCTCACTCTCAAGGCATTTTTTATTCAAATTGTTTCTCAAAATCACTTTCAATCTTCATCAACTTCATTCTCTTTATCCTTTTCAACCCCAAATCAACCAAATCACAATGTCAAGCTCTCGACCGATTCAACAAACCGACCGGCCACGGGAAGCAAAGGGCATCACCAATCAATCCAACTTCGAGTCCACACATTTTCATAACAAGAAACATCTAGCCAAACGTTTTCATCAACAATTCATAACTCGTGAGGTACTCTAAACCTTTTTTGTTTTATCGGATTGTTTGAATCATCTTAGTATTAGCAATAGAACTTTATTGCAATTGTTGGAAAATGTTGGTTGGCTTAATGCACTTGTTGTTGAGGAAAATGTATATCCTGACTTGGTGAGAGTGTTTTACTCGAATATGGATTGCTCCACGGAGAAAGAGAATCGAGTAATCACCACAGTTGGAGGGGTTTTGATTGAGTTTGATGATTCGGAGTTGAACTCCATCCTAGGATCTTCCGATGATGGCCTATAAATTTTTTCACCTAGGAAACCTCCTGACATTGATGACTATATTAATATTGATGCTGTTAAGAATATATGTCGTCGTGTCAACCTTTCCGATGAAGATTGTACTATCCATTTTCGCAACCTATGTCTTTGTCTTCAATCTCGGATATTACTTCGTTTTATTCAGAGTATTGTCCTTCCTAGATCAGGCCATTTGGATGAGGTCTCTCATATGGATGTCGCCTTGATTGATTGTATTCTTAGACACCGTCCAGTTGACTTAGGATATACCATTGTCCAAAACATGCTTAGTATACCTAGGTTGATTACCCGCTCCCTTCCATATGGTCATTTCATTATCCGAATCCTGAAATTTTTTAATGCACCGATTAAAGAACCATCGTGTAGACCGTCTAAGGGTATCGGGGATGATGCCATTGTCGGCTTAGGCTTTGAGTGGAAAAATGGCACTTGGGTCAAATACTCTGAAAACAAGTTTACCTTCCTTGCTCCAAGTGATGATCGACCACTTAATATTGTGGTTCCAGCCGATCAGCTACCCATTTTCTCACTCTCATTTCGGGGGCAGCGTAGACCCCGAGATCCTCCCGTGATAGCTTCAGCTCCTGATGTCTCTGCATCCGTTTCATCACCTCCACGACATCCTACCTCTGGAGATGTTACTCTTCAGCAGCTTATGGATGAGGTACGAACACTTTCGGTGCGGTAGACTGAGTTTCAGCAGGAGCAACAACAGCAGCTCATTCATGGACAGCGCCTCCTCTTTGAGCACTTCGGCATTCCATATCCGTTTCCACCTCCTTCACCTCCATCCTCACCACATGAGTAGTATCTTATGCTTGTACGTGGACACACCTACATTTTATTTACTGCATTGTGTGTTCTTTTCAACTCTATGAATGGTTATTATGCTTTTCGGTTTATGTATTTGTTTTGGATGATATGGATTTGTTGTGACTATTTATGTTGGATGTTATGGATTTGTTTTGATTGATCATTATGGATTATATGAGTTTTCTTATGATTATCGATTTTTTTTTACTAATGTGTTTCTGTTGCGATTTTGATGATTGATAGGGGGAGTTTTTATTCTTTTTTATGATAAGGGGGAGAATGATTTAATAAGTGTTATGAAAATATGCATGTATCTAAGGGGAGCATGTATGCAGGAGGAGTTTTAGTTAAATAATTTTCAAATCACTTTTTAACTTGCATTGATTAAAGGGGTACTTTTTCATAACAAGATTAAAGTTTTTTTTAATGTGTTTTGTCATCATAAAAAAGGGGAAGATTGTTAGCCTATATGGCTATAAATATTAATTTTGATGATAACAAACCACATGTATTTATTAAGTAAAAATTTATGAATTATGATTTTATAATAAGAAAATGATGTTATGGAATTAAAACATTTTGCACTAAAATGAAAGTAAGTTTAGAACCTTTGATATTGTTTTAAATTTCGGATTTGGACCTATTTGAAACTATTTAAATATTTTAGGTCATTCTATAATTTCACATAATTTGGGTGAAATCATAATTTCAAAAAGTTTTGGGATTGACAAAGTATTATTTAGAAATTCTGAAATTGGACCTATTTTTAAAGTTTTATAACTTTTTGGGTCATAATACAGTTTTATAAACTTTTGGGGTCAAACTATAAAATTAAAAAATATTTCACTGTAGCAGTTACTGTAGCAAGCGGAAATCTGGATCCTGACAAACGAAAATTCGGTTGTTGGGCAGTAAGCTTCTGAGCATAAGCGGAAATCCGGATCCTGACAAGCGGAAATCCGGATCCTGACAAACGGAAATCCAGTTGTTGAGCAGTAAGCTTCTGAGCATAAGCGGAAATCCGGATTTGGCAAAGCGGCATACCAGATGTTTAAAAATTCAAAATTGTTGATGTAACGGTAACATTAAGCGAAATTTCGGATGTCCATAACCGGTAATCCGGTTACGACCAAAATGTGCATAACGACTAGTTTTTTAGCTCAAACTATAAGAACTCAAATCCAACTCATTTTCAATCTCTCCAACAAGCAAAAACAAAAGGTACACGTGATATCTTGAGCTTTCAACTTGCAAAATACAAAACATTGAATCATTCCTTGTTCTTCATTTTTGAATATCTACTCATTGAGTGAGTTTCATTGTAACTTTCATTTCTTCATTTCAATTGTAAGAGTTTGAGTGTGTGAGACACTTGAGTGAAGAGATTTGGAGATAATCCTTTTGTTGTAAAGGTTTATTGACACCTCGAAGTCAATGGTAATCAGTTGAAGTCTTAGAAAGCCTTGGATAGTGAAATCCTCAAGCGTGGATTGCTTGGAGGCGTGGACGTAGACGGGAATTGCCAAACCACGTAAAAATTCGTGTGTTTGTTTCTCTTCTCCCTTACTCTTTAATTATTATGCCTTTATTAAACTTATTGATTTCAATTTTCATTAAGGCATTAGATTGCTTATTGTGTGGATTTGCTAGGTTAATTTTTTAAATTTCCAATTCACCCCTCTCTTGAGTTGCACACTTATATTTCACCTTAGTCAACATATCTATGAGATTTTCTACAATCTTGATTTGCTGAAGAAGAATCTTTCCCTCATCAACAATTTCCCGCACAAAGTGAAATCATACGTCAATATGCTTCGTACGTGCATGATAAACTCGGTTCTTTGTTAAGTGAATAGTACTTTGACTGTCGCAATACACATTAATGAGCTCCTGTACCAATCCTAAGTTTTCAAGCTAGCCTTGTAACCAAATAGCGTCTTTAACATCCTCTGTAATTGCCATGTACTCGACCTCTGTGGTCGACAGTGCAACTGTAGACTGTAGTATAGATTTCCAACTGATTAGCCTTATAGAAAAAGTAAATATTTATCCAGTGGTTGACCATCGTTTGTCCAAATCACCAGCATAATCAGAATCAGCGTACTCGATCACACCTTGACCAAGTGTATTATCTTGTTCAAACAGTAAACCAACTTCCACGGTCTTCCGAATGTATCGTAGAGTCTATTTCATAGCTTGTCAAAATCCTTTATCAGGATTATGCATATACCTGCTCATTATACCAATTACATGTGAAATGTCAGGCCTTGTACACATCATTGCATACATAAAGCTACTCACTACATTTGAATACGGAACTTTTAATATGTAATCTCGTTCTGCATCTGTTGAAGGAGATAGTTGTGCAGAAAGCTTGAAATGAGAAACCAACATTGTACTAACAGATTTTGTCTGCTAAGTCATGCCAAACTATTGTAATACCTTTTTCAATTATTACTTCTGAGACAAACTGACTTTGTCGCGAGCTCTATCTCTGCATATCTCTATGCCAAGAATTTTCTTAGTTTCACCTAGATCTTTAATCTCAAATTCTTGATTGAGTTGAGTTTTCAAACTTATCAATCTCGTCTTTGCTCTTAGATGCTATTAGCATATCATCAATATACAAGAGCAAATTTATGAAGGATCCCTCTTGTAGTTTGCGAAAATACACACAATAATCAAATTTATTTCTTGTGTACTTTTGCCTTTTCATAAATAGATCAAATTGCTTGTACCAGTACCTTGGAGATTATTTCAATCCATTTGGTTGAGTCATATAGAATTCCTCTTCCAAATCGTCATGTAAAAATGCAGTTTTTACATTATCTAAACTAGTTTAAGATCAAATTGCGCAACTATGGCTAGCAAAATTCGAGTGGATGAGTGTTTCACGACTAGAGAAAATACCTCACTGTAGTCTATTACGTCTTTTTAAGCATAACCCTTCGCTACCAATCTAGCCTCGTAAATTTTATTTTAGAAGGAAATCCTTCATTCTTTGCATATACTCATTGTTAACCTAAATAATTCTTCATTGATTTTGATGATAACAAACATGATTAAGTTTTAGTTAATCTTTTAAGAGTTCAACATGATTTTCTCTATCTTTAAACAAGCCTCATAAAGAATAGTAAAGATTTGGAGTCAAAACAGTCTTCTTGCAAAAATAGCCCACTGCAGCAGTTTTTATGGAAAACGACGAACCGACATTTGTAATAAACGGCTCGCCGATTTCAAGCAGAAATGGAGATTAGTCTCTAGATGTAAACGGTACACCGACATGTGTGATAAACGGCTCACCGATATTAACTAGTAGCCTCTGGACCTAAACGGCGAATTGATATGTTACTAAACGGCTCGCCGATATCAACCATAACTGAAGGGCAGTCTCTGTACATAAAAGTCGAACCGACATGATCGAGAAGCGGCTCACCGATATCATCCAGTAGCCTCTGGATAAAAACGGTGATCCGACAATTTTGATAAACGGCTCGCCGATATTAACCAGAACTGAAGTATAGCCTCTAGACATAAACGGCGATCCGACATTTACAAAACGGCGATCCGACAATTTGAAAAATTAGCTCAACGGTCATATTGACCAGTCAAACGGTGATCCGATATCTAGTTAACGACGATTCGACAGTATGCAGACAGTCTATAACGGCTAGTTTTCAGCTGCTACTATAAATAAGCTCATTCTAATCCAAACAAAGGTTGATCACAACACGACCATTGAGCTAGAACACACTCTTGCTTCATAGAGCTTAGATATTGTGAGAGGCAAAAACAGTTTGTAATCTTTTACTTTGAGTGATTGTAAGTGTTGGGATACACTTGGGTTAAGAGATTGGGAATAATCTCTTGTTGTAAAGGTCCATTGACACCTTGGAAGTCAAGTGTAAGCATTTGAAGCCTTGGAGGCTTGCTTAGTGGAATCCTCAAGCCCGGAAAGCTTGGAGGCGTGGACGTAGGCGAGGTTGGCCGAACCACGTAAAAATCTCGGTGTTTGAATCCCTCTTTCCTTATCTTTTTATATTGTGATCATCTTAATTGTTATTGCTTTGAATTTGATTTATAATTGCATTAAGATTTTCTTTAATAAATTGAATAATTTTTTAGAATCCCAATTCACCCCCCCTCTTGGGTTGCATACTTGTATTTCAATTGGTATCAGAGCCTTGTTCTCTTGTTAAGACTTAATCGTCTAGAGTAAAAGATCCATGGCAACCCTAAATGACTCAACCTTTAGAGAAGGGCAATCTACAACTAGACCACCATTCTTTGATGGAAATGATTATGCTTATTGGAAAACTAGAATGAGAATCTACTTGCAAGCCTTAGATTATGAAATTTGGGAAGTTGTTTGTGACGGTCCATTCATGCCTATGTTTAAGGATGAAGTAGGAGATGATATTCCTAAACCATCAAATCAATGGAGTGAGTTAGAAAAGAGAAAAATGTCTCTAAACTCCAAGGCTATGAATGCTTT
>MKYO02001684.1:8040-20077 GCA_002013955.2 Citrus medica
AAAAAAAAAAGGAATAATAGATGTCTCATTAGAAAATAATAATGTGCCATATATATAATAGTTCAATCATGTAAAAATACTTGAAAAATTAATCTTGAGAATGCAAAATAAGAACTATAGCAAGCACCTCTACAGACATAAAATAAAAGAATTGCAACGTGTACATGAAGACTGCTAGACATAGAAAAAAGTGTTAAAAAAAAAACTGATATATGATAAAGAGCATATAGAGATAGTTGTTATTAGGGATGGTAAAATTCTACATGGATTAGGGTCCGTTGGGCTCCATGATACAAACTCTTAAAATAATTAAAATAATTAATTTTATTTTATGGTATTAGTTAATCTTGAACTAGTCAAAAGTTGTCACTTATTTTATGGAACTACATGTAAGTAATGGCGCAATATGTGAAAATAATGTTACTAATTTTTAGGTTGTAATCTTAAATAAGCTTTATTATATAAAGCTTGATGTTAGTCAATAAAAAGTATCATGAGTTTATTATTTTGGCAACATAAAAGTTGTAATTCGGAGTTTATTGGTTTCTCAAATAACCAGTATTTATCTAGAGATTTGAGTTTATTTGAATTAACCCAATTTGTCATCTAATTTTTTCTGTTTCATTTGATTTCTCCTTATAAACATTAGCTTAATAATTTTTAAGATATAAAAATAAATGTTTACTGAATTGTAGATAAACTTATTAATTTATTGATTAATTATGCCTGTTTTAGTTAATAGATTTTATGTAGTGTTATTAATTTATATATGTTATACGGTATTTTTCTTCTCCCATCTTGTTCCCCTTTTATATACACACACGCGCGGTATAAGTACATATTCATGTTGTAGACAGTGAGGTGGGCAGTGATTTTATCAATGGTCATTTTAAAATATTCATCCGTCATTGCTCCAATTCCCCTATGGCATAATACCTACAGATTTCCTTTGGGTTTCAAAGGAATGCCTCATACCATAGTAAATCGAACTATTTTAATATATAGTTTTATATTCCATCTAAAGATATACATTTGTAAAGATGTTAGAATACAATGGATTAAACCCTTAGTTTGGTTGTACTAGGAGTTTCCTGGCAAGAAAATCGTCTTGATAAGGATAGACAAAGAATTATATTTCTATCATCCTTGATTTTAGTTAAAATTTTATTTGTGGCTAACGTCACACTCATATACTCTGCACACTTTTTTTTAATAATTTAAAAAATATAAATTTTTACTTAGGATACTTTTTCAAATATCTATTTGCCCTCATTATCCAATTCTTAATTTTTTNATAAATGAAAATTTTGGAAATATGTAATATTATTTTTAATAATAGTGATACACAAACTCGTCATAATTAATTTGTCATTCATTTGTAAATTTTACCAACTCTATAGTTCAATTAACATTTTTCTAAACCTCATTTTCTGTTTATCGCTTTTGAAGATTAAAATATCATGATTTATTATGTCCATATAAGTAATTTGATAACCTCATTTCAGTATATCAGAATATCAAGATTTATTAGGTCTTTACTTGCGCTTTTGGCTGCAAGAGCCTTCGCCAATTGATCACTTTATGGGGTTTGACACAGCCACAAAATTAAGATAAAGGTTCAAAGACACTATTACAGGTTCATCCACCATAAAACAAATGATATTTTGAAAAGAAAATTAAGACCCTATTAGTTAATTTGTCTCGTAATTAATTATTATCGACAAGCCATCACAAACTTTCTTCAATTATTATCTACTTTTCTAAAAAAATCTTTAATGATAAAACTATTTGCACTCTAAAAATTATTCTTTAACATTATTTTAATAAATTATTTTATTACAAAAATACTCATCATATGAATTATTGACAAGGATTCTCTCTTATAGGCTAATATAATATAATTACTCTGAATACTCATATGGCATACTCACTATTCAATATATAATTTCTCTTGTCATAAATCCTAAAAATCTTATTTTCAATCTCTTGAATAATGTTTAACTAAACAAGGAGCAAATCAATACTAAAAATACATTTTGAACATATTTTTGCTTGTTAATTTTTTTTAAAAAAGTAGTTTTTTTTAAATAAGCGTTTAATTCAGAAGATGCAGGCTTGGAGTTATGATTTTGGATGTAGAGAAGATTTGATCGGAGATGAGAAATGGCGGCAGCAAGCTTATTGAATCGTCGTTCTGCGAAGAAGAGTTTGCTTTTTGCTGTTTCTAATGGAATGTCACTTAATAATCAAAACAGGCTTCTTCTTCTTTTTTTTAAAAAACCTAAAGCTTTATGGTTTATGCTTAGTAACAAAAAAAAGTCAAATATCAGTGGTCTCTATAACTAACAGAGAGCAAGATTCGATTTTGAAAAATCTTGTACCAATTTGCTTTTGTGCTATTTTATATTCAATTGACGAAAGAATTAATGCTGTAACTGCTACCCTTGTGTCGATGACTACATTAATAATGCCCCCAAATTAAAGCCGGCCCACATAAAATTAAATAGTATACTCTAGCAAATTAAATTAAGTCATATTGTAAGGTATCAAGAATTAAATATTCTATTAGCAAAGTCAAAACGTGAAATCTATCCAAACCAAGCCCACCGGTTTGTCCATGAAAATTAATTATTTCTTCATTATTATCCAATTAATATCTTCACTTGATTACATGGTTTACGAGGTAGGTCGCACATTAATTATATGATTACTTCATAGTTATCCAATATCTTCGTACACCTTTTATGACTAACCTATTGGTCTATCCAAATTAATAGTCACTTAATTTGTTGTGGTCCAATATCATCACTTGATAAGATTAAAGCATATATACCCACAGCCCCCTATATGCCTCTTATATATCATGACTTCGTCCAGCAAGAGAGAAAGAGAGAAAGGGTAGGACTCTTTTCCAGCTTTTACAAATCTACTGTAGAATAAGATGATTTAAGTAAAAATAATTTAAAAAAATACTAAATACCAAAATTAACTTTCAAATTTTTAAAATTATTTTCTGCCATCTCAAAAACAGTGTCAAATGAAACCCTTTATCCAATTAAAAAAAATAGTGAAAAGTAGTGGGAATTTTATTAACCGCACAAATCATAAGTCAAAAAATATGAACAAAATAATTTGTTCTTCGGAACTCTAATAAATTGGAGGCATGTGCTGCCCGAAACCAAATGATGCATCAAGATTTGTTCTTTGAAAAATAAATTAATTTGTTAATAGATAGTTGCGTGTTTTACTTTCAAAAAAGGCTAAAATAATTTCAGGCCTTGGATGCATCTAAAGGCTGAAATCATAATATCAAGATTTATTCTTAAGTCTTTGTTTGATATCAAGATTTTTGATTCAACCGCACAATTAAGTTAAAGTTTCGTATGCAGACTATTAGGGATTCATCCAGGTATGCAACAAACAGATGAAATGATATTTTGAAAAGAAAATTAATTTGTCTTGTAATTAATTATTGCCGGCAAACTTTATCTCAAATCGCATACTTCTTTTCAAATATTATCTACTTTTCTAGACTCTACGATTACTGTCTACATTTTTCAATGAATTATTGCTCGGTAACTAGTTTTTTTACAATCATTTTTTTCGCGGACCAGATCGTATTTCGCACTAATTGCAATCATTTAACCATATATGGCCGTTAATCGTACCCAGCCATTGCGCGAAAAAACATCAGCCGTTGATCGTTTATCTGTACAATTTTATAATATTTACAATATTTTACTTATAAATCATGATTTTCCCTAAAGTTGTGGATTCCTCCACTGAATAGAGATGGTTGTGATTTATTTGTCAATTCAAAAGTTCCAACAGTATTCTAATGTTGTGCATTTTCAGCTAATTAGTCAAGGTAATCTAGTGTATCTTCTGAATTTTTATCCCTAAATTTACCATTACACATTATTTCAACAACCTATCTACTTTAGGGTATCAAGCTCTCGTAGAAATAAATGACCAATCACCAAGTTTCAAAACTATGGTGTGGACATATGTTAAGCAATTCTTTAAACCCATCCCAACATTGGTATAATGTTTCTCCATTTTTTTTAGTGAAATAAGTTATTTGCCTTTTAAAAGAATTGGTTCTATGAGGTGGAAAGATTTTTTTGAAAAATTGTTCTTACATGTTATTCGAAGTTCTTATTGATTCAGATCTAAAGTTTTATAGCCAAGTTTTAGCTTTATTTTTTAATGAAAAAGGAAAAAGTTTTAACCTAATTATGTTCATGCTACAATTTTGTTTTATATATGGATTACAAACTTCCTCAAAGATGCAAGTATGGATTCTCAGATTCTAAACCATGAAATGTTGGTAAAAGTTGGATAATACATGGTTTAAAGTTGAATCGAGAAGCTTCTGGAGGTAGGGGTGGCAAAAATACCCGCCCGGTCCGGACCTGGGTGTTTTGGGCATCACTTGATAAACCCAGAACCCGCATTTTATTTCAAAAAATTATTATAAAATATATATTATTTTAAATATTTATATTTATTTGACTCATTTATTACACATATATAAAGTTTTAAACACTTAAAGTTCATAATTTCATGTCAAATTTTATTAAAAATAAATTTAAAACTTATAAAATTACCAAAAAAATACACATATAATATTAAAAAAATATATAAAATTCGGGTACCCGGATTAAAGCCCAGCACAACCCGGTCCGGGCATCTATGCATCCGGGTCGGGTCCGGTCATTGCGATACCCGGACCCGGGCCAGGGTTTTGCCAACCCTATCTGGAGGAAATACTATACAACTCCGATTCTAGTTGGATTCATGTAGTCTCTCAAGATTCTTGGTCGATTCTGATCACGTCCAGGTTGAAAATGATTGTCTCCCTGATAAATCTGAGGATTAGGTTCGCCCAAAAGTTTTTCGTCTTGGATTTCGTCCATAATTAGTGGTGGAGATTGAGATCTACGAATTAACCTGCCACCTGAAGTTCGAGACCAATGTGTCATGAAATGGTTATATCACAAAGGTAATATTGAAATAAATTAGTAACAAAAGAACTAAATGAAAATTGCACAAAACAAAAATAAAAATTAAATATGCAAATAATAAGAGGATGAATACCCCGAAATCTGGGTTGTGACTTCTGATCATTGTCGCAGAATGAAGTTTGTTGTGACCTCTAGTTCACATGCACTCTGTTTTTGTAGTTGCCGCATGTCAATGTTATTGTAGTTCCCTTTTTAGGCTATATCTTGTCTAGTTGTCTTTGTGCTCGAAAGTGTGAACTTAGTCAGCGTCGATAAATGGAGTGCTTTTGCATGTTACTTTTTAATGAATGGTGGAAACAATAATTCATAAGCATCTTAGCATAACATTTTCGCTCAATTAATGCATATCAATAGCGGTTTACTTATGCCCTGTATGTGACGCATTTCTAGGAAGCTTATATATGGAGTTCATTCGTTTCTGAGGTATGCTAGATTTTCTATTATTTACGTTGTTAAAACTTGTTTTTTTCTCATGTTTGGGCAGTTAGGGCATTCCGCTGGTCACGACATTAACATTATTGATATTTTCTTGCTGTTCATGTCTTCCTCACTGTATATAATATTGTAGACTTAAGTGGGCACCTGATAAAAATGGATAGTTAGACTAAATTCTTTCTGGAAGGTACAAGATCAAAATTCTGTTTGAAATCTTTACACGCCTTTGTGGTAATTGTTCTCTAATTACTTTTCGTCTGTCAGAACGACGTGGTCCATGCCTAGAGGCCTGGATATTCAACTCGGCTATTGTGCACAAGTAACTTTTCGAAAGTCCTTTTAACCTCAATTTCTCACTCTCTCAGCGGTGCCAATGACATTTAATTATCTTTAAGGGTGATTGAACAAAAAAATTCGGTGTGGTCGACTCTGCTGAGTACATTGTTCATCTCAGTTTCCCTACGCTTGGTGTCACTACAGAACCTTAGGCAAGTAGTTTAATTCACATCAATAACAGAATCTTGAGACTGAACTGCTTGAACTGTGTTTAAGCTTTACATTTGAGTTGTCGATTCTCTTATTATACTATT
Organism: Citrus medica; assembly: GCA_002013955.2. Classification (NCBI taxonomy): domain Eukaryota; kingdom Viridiplantae; phylum Streptophyta; class Magnoliopsida; order Sapindales; family Rutaceae; genus Citrus; species Citrus medica. The sequence continues at coordinate 14,093 of MKYO02001684.1, forward strand.
AGAACATTTAATTCTTGATATTAAAACATTTTTATAGGTCCGAAGACGGTCCTACATCAAAATGCAGATCTTTAGAAATAGATGTAAACCTATGTTGTTTCAAAAATTTAATTCATGTCGTTTTTCTTTTAAATTTATGGTGATTTGCAGATCAGGAGTAGTCGCTGGCATTGTTATGATACTATGATAGTCGTGCATACACCAAAAGAAAAACAAATAGCCGGGTAACTAAGCTCCTTGACATCTCGAGGGGAGATTTTCGTAGTGAACTTCAACATTGAACCCATCCATAATCAGATAGTTCGACTGCAAAGATTTCCAGCAAATCACCATGAAAATCCACCTTCACTAAAGTCTTGGCAAAATAACCATACTTTTTCTCTCTCATTGCCTGATCAATTTGCAAAGAAATGCCAACTTCTCTAGCCACCGTCATCAGAATTCTAGGATGCCAGTACTCCCTTCTGGGACCATATATTTTAATCCAAACTTGAGCACGTGACTGGATAGTGTAATTCACATCAATAACAGAATCACGTTAATTCACATCATTTTCGTATGCACACTATTACGGGTTCATCCAGGTATGCAATAAACAGATGAAATGATATTTTGAAAAGAAAATTAAGACTATTAGTTCATTTGTCTTGTAATTAATTATTGCCGACAAACTATACATCGAATCACAAACTTTTTTTCAATTATTATCTACTTTGCTAATTTCTGCCTTTACCGTCTACATTTTTCAATGAATTATTGCTTGGTAAATCGTTTTTTCACCTATTCAAAAAAAATATATATATATAGTTTTTTCACAATTATTTATTTGGTGGACCAGACCGTGTTTCGCACTAATTGCAATCATTTAACCATATGTAGCTGTTAATCTTACCCAACTATTGTGGGAAAAAACTTCAGCCGTTGATCCTTTTTCTGTACCATTACCATGAATTATTATTGCTTTACCCGTGGCTACATAATTGAATCACAATAAAAATCTGATCAAACCAGAAATAACAACTCGCTCAAGCTCAACTACTTAAGTTTTGATTACGCTTCATTCACCGTAAGCTGGCAGAGATCTTTTCCCTTTCTAATTTGAAGAATATGGAAACTATTTGCGCAGGTTTATAGCCCATGTTCAGTTGAATGATTAACTCTTATTTTAATTTATGCATTTATGATTATTTTAACATATGTATTTTGATACAAACTATTAAAATATCTATTTTATTTATTTAATTTTATGGTATTAGTTAATTTTGAACTAGTCAAAAGTAGTTGCAATTATTTTGTGGAACTACATGTAATTAGTGGAGCATTATGTGAGATTATGCTTAGTGTTACTAATTTTTAGGTTGTAATCCTAAATAAGCCTTATTATATAAAACTTGATGTTATTCAATAAAAAGTATCACGAGTTTATTATTTTGGCAACATAAAAGTTGTAATTGGGAGTTTATTGGTTTCTCGAATAACCAATACTTATTTGGAGGTTTGGATTTCCTCAAATTAACCCCATTTGTTATCTAATTTTTTTTATTTCATTTTATTTCTCTTTATAAACTTTAGTGTTCGTATTATATTTATAAATGTATTTTTTAATATTAATTTTTCAAGTAAGAAGTCCGCATACCCACTTTATTATAATAATATTGTCGATGATGATGATGGGAAAAATGATAATTTTGACCTGTTTGTTGCCCATCAATATGGAAGAAATCCTGACCATACTGGTTAAGTACATGTAATATTTGTTTATTGTCCTTCAATATGGGAGAAATCCTGACCACACTGGTTAGGTACATGCAATATTAATCTTTCATTTTATGTTTAATTAAATAAAAGGATAGGTACTGTTATTACTTATGAATCATGTCAGTGCCATTTTGGTTCAGTTCAACTATTAATATTTCTTAGAATGTTAAAGAAATTATCACTGTTAGTGTCCATGTACCTCGTCTTTTTTAATAAATAAAATTATCACGTGTCAATATGTTATTGATTTTGATCTTTCAACAAAATTCAATTTAATTAATTATGCCCTCTTTCATCTCGAATGTGTGTGTGCGTATATGTTTGAAAAAACTAAAACAATGAGGGGCACTATAACTTTTTATTTGCCAAACATGGGCTTGTGTAAAATTAATACAATGAGGGGCTTTAATACAACAACCAAACAAGCTCTTAAGGGAAAAGAACACACACACCCCCCGCATGCCTAATATTTAAGAAAGCGACAGATATATTTGTTAATTTATAAAGTTTATTAACTAATAAATGCCAAATATACTAATTTTTATTGCAGTATAAGCCCAAGTTCATGGTAGAGAAAACAGGCCTAGGCCCTTTGTAGGATTGTCCAAGTTGGAACAGGTCGAACTTAAGACTTTTTTAACAATTCAATAAAATAAAACAATAGCTAAAAGGTAAAAACAACTTATGTTAAAGAGGATTTTATTAATTTTTTCTCTATTCAACTAATTACACAACAATATTTATTTAAAAAAATTGAAATAACCTCAAAAAAAAAAAATGAATTTTACAAAAATTTACAGCCTACAAAATGTAGGTTCAATTGTTCAACATAGCATTACTATAACAATAATAATAATAAAAGACCTAATTAGCATCAGATTCCAAATCCAATAATCCAATTTCCATAAACACTATCACACTAACATTTTTTTTCTTTCTTATTTTTCCATTCCATTTTTTCAAACTTAATTCGTAAATTAAATTTAATTATTTAAAGAAAGAATATGTTTGAGATTTGATGCACAAAACATATATAAATTATTCATAATTTCATTATTAGGAAATAAATGTGTAGGGGGATTGAATTGATGTCCAAAATCCAAATGGCCTAAATATGGCCCCTTTTTTATATATATAAAGGTGTAGAATAATTTTTCAATGCTGAATCATTGACCATATTAAAGTCAAGACAAGGTAAAAAAAAATAAAACTCAACGTTAATACAAAGTATATTGTTGTATAATGTTTTGAAAAATTCCTGCAAATATATGGAAACTGAAAATGATCGTATTATTTCTGGCGATTAATGATTCTTGTGGAGTAGATCCCTGATCTATGAAATGACTTGCATGAGCATATTCACCCTTTGGGAGTGGGAAACAAGTAAAAATATGTGTGCTAGAGGAGACAACATTGGGGAGTTAAGTCTGTGCTTCTCGTAATCAATTTCCATATCAAAAGAAAATGGAGTTTATAATCTTGCTTTTACTAACCTCGTTAACTACTTTGTGAACAAGTTTTTGATAGACAAATCTCAAACATCCAGTGTTTGGTTTTAAGGCCTTTAAGTTTATGTATTTTCCATATTAGGATCAATGTCAGATCTTTAACAACTTTTTTAGATTTGTAAGTACTTTGGTATCTTTAGGCCTTCAATTATTAATTTCAGCAAAAAGGTTGAGAAGGAGGAATTTCTTGAAGATACGGAGCTTTATCGTGATCCTACCACTACACTTTACTAGTAATATACTCTCTAAGATTCTTTTATTGACATTGTTTGTTCAATCCCTTCTTAACCTTCTAGGATATGACTTTCCTCTTATTATACTATTAAAACATTTAATTCTTGATATAAAAACATTTTTATAGGCCCGAAGTCAGTCCTACATCAAAATGCAGATCTTCAGAAATAAATGTAAACCTCTGTTGTTGCAAAAATTTAATTCATGTTATTTTTCTTTTAAATTTATGGTGATTTGCAGTTCAAGAGTAGTCGTTGGCATTGTTATGATACTATGAAAGTAGTGCATGCACCAAAAGAAAAACAAGTAGCCGGGTAACTAAGCTCCTTGATTAGTTATTTTATTTTTTGTTTGCCTCTAGTCTAACTACAATTGCCAATTGTATGCCCCAAAATGGTTGCAATGGTTACATCTCGAGGGGAGACTTTCGTAGTGAACTTCAACATTGAATCCATAATCAGATAGTTCGACTGTAAAGATTTCCAGCAAATCACCATGAAAATCCACCTTTATTAAAATCTTGGCAAAATGGCCATACTTTTTCTCACTTATTGCCTGATGAATTTGCAAAGAAATGCCAACTTCTCTAGCCACCGTCATCAGAATTCTAGGATGCCAGTACTCCACTCTGGGATCATATGTTCTTAAGGACGTGACTGGATTGTTGGCTCACAAAGGTTGAAATTCCATCACCATTTGTATAAGCGAAAGAACCCCTGAGGTAGTTTATAATATTGGGGCAAGAGAAAACATTTGGTGAAAACCATCACCTATAAACTCAGGAATATTCATGTTGTATCATCAAGAATCAATAACATAATTATACTGAAGCGTATCTGAATTCATAACTCTTAATTCCTCTCTGGAGTAGTGTGGTTGGCCTTTCAGATCTACACGTTCTCCTAGAGAGTCCTTTATTTTTCTCTGCGCTCTCTCTCTAATGATGAGATATCATAAAGAATGGAAAGAATACATCTAACCTGAGGACCATAACTACTTATATAGACAACTTATTCCTGTTGTCACCTGATATTCATAATTCTGCCTATCATAGAATTAGAATATTATTGGGTCCTACACATTAAGGCTCACACTATATTAGATACATTAAAGCTCATAATACCGAAAATCTAAATAGATCACTTTTAATTGAGCTTAACCTTATACGACAGTCTGCAACACATAATTATTCACATATAAGCCCAACGTTGGATTAAGGATCCAACAATATTGAATTAAAAAATCCAACAATCTCCCACTTGGGCTATATGTGTAACCTTATAATTATGTTTTGCAAAAATAACCATATGAGCTCAACCTTACTGTCATTATAGAAATATATCTATAACTAATCCGGTCCATAAATCATAATAACGTAAGATTACCCGTACCTCTAGCTTTTACACAATAACTACAGAACAATTATATTTCAACATAAGTATAAGAAAAGGTGCACGCATAAGTACACAGAATGGACTGTAGACCGTAATATCCGGATTCATAAGTACAAGAGGCAGAACTACAGAACAATTATATTTCAACATAGCATCATTATCTAAGAAAAGGTGCACGCATAAGCATTATACGATGAAGCCTACTTGCTTAATTTATAATGGAAGGAAAGCCAACCATGATGACTCGTCTGCCATAATGTTTAATGTCAGAGAAAAAGAAGCCATAGTATTGCATCAGCAGTGGAAGGCGACAACTAACTAAAGAATGATGAAACTCATTTTTCATAGCAAAAATAATGATGTTGAATCCAAGCACAATAAATATTATTAACTTCAGATAAGCCATCTAGCTAAAATAGCAAAATAAATATGTTAGCACTCTAATAGCTCAAGATACAGAGCTACCAAAGCACTGCCCAAGATTTCTTGCTCACAAACTGCCTCAACTATCAACTTTATGCCAGCTGATATACACTCCAGTTTACACAGATTAAAAAGCCACGTGTATAACGGCCTCATAACAGATTTGATTCCCTTCTCACGTGCGTTTTCACGTGCTTTACTTAAACCAGCTTAAAACAATCTTGGATGATGCCGTTTTAAACAGTAAGTTGAGCGCATGTTTAGCTCGTGACTTCTTGAGGCATTTGAACCCAATCTGAAACGCTTCCGTTTAAGCTTCTCTGCGTGTTGATCACGCCACAGCCTCAGTTAATAGGTCATCAGTTGCTAGAGTTTTGGTTGAGTACGATGTTTCGCGGCCTTTATTGCCGCGTATTTGGATTGGAGAGGGGGAAACCGAATCTTGGTGGGAGCAATTATGAGTATTGGAGTTATGGATTAACAATATAGAATTTGTACAACACATCTCTTGATGGGTTTTTGGCACTTGATCATAGAATTCTCTGGCCAGAGTGTGTCAACATATTTAGTATGTTGAAAATGATCATTAGAGAAAACCAGTAAGGATCAATGAATAAGATGTTATTAAATTGATTGGACAGTTGAGATATCAATTCAATTAACGATGT
>MKYO02001684.1:25196-48641 GCA_002013955.2 Citrus medica
GGGGAGGGGGCTAAATGGCCCTTTTGTTAGGTTAAAAAGTTGGGGTGTGAAAATCAATATTGTACATATTCTTTAAGGATCCAGTTCCATTGCATCAGGGGTTTGGTACCCCAGTCGCTTGTCCTTTTACGAATGACCCTTTAGATCGTAAAGAAAGGTAGTCAACGGCTGAGATTTTAACACTTGAAAAATGGGTAACCGGCTAAAGCAATTAGAGGCTCAATTTCCAATCGAAGCTGTGTGGTACGAATCAATGGCGTCATCGACTCAGCGTCTCCTCCTAGCTCTCACAATATTTATGGTGTCCTCTCAATTTCAGCCTCCAAAAGGCCATGCAAAACCCTCTTCATTTCCTCTTAATCGATCCATTTCAATTCCCGCTACCCTAACTCTAACTCCGAAAACCCCGTTAGATTCGTCACAATCTTCACCGAAATTTGCCAATTCAGCCCCCATCTTCCCTTAATCTTCCTCGACCGTCTGATTCTCCCTTCAATCGATGATCGGGAGCAGCACCTCATCCACGAGCCAAAACGCCGCATTTTGCCCTTCGAGCACGACTTCTCCTCTCTATGCGACCAGACCAGTCGCTTTGCTTTTCGGCGTTGGGTGCAGTTCGCTTACTGACGTTACCATGTATTTGGTGTGGAGCCTTTTTGTTAATCGTCACGATTCTCGCCATTCGTATGAGGAATTCACTGATGTTGATGATCATGATGATGATTTGAGCCCTAAGAAGATGGGATATGAGAAGATTCCAGCTAAGGAAGCTATGTGAAGTGGTGTTTTAATCTAAATAATTAATTAAGCCTAATATTTGCGTAATTGTGTACTGTGTTCTTATTTTCATTTGATGATTTCACTGCGTTTATAATGTGGATTATGATCATTATCATTCAAACAAAGTTCTACTTTGTGGTATGTACTTATAAAGCTGTTATATGTCTCTATGTTTACTACTTTCAGTTAAGTTCTTTAATGAGAAAAATGCGTAGATGATGTTAAATTTCATACTTTGTGAGTTGTTGCACTGCATGCTGTGAGAATTGGTTGTTTGCATATATGTTGGTGATGTGTCTTTGATAATGTATTTTCTTTTGTGGTGTCATGTTGAGCACCTGTAAGGAGCCTTACCTTGCATGGTAGATGATGCCATTCTTTCAATTATATTCTCTCCAACATTCATCTGATTAAAGACAAATCCAACCCTGGAGATAGGTAATTTAATTTGGTATTGCATGTTGAGCATATCTGATGGTTGATGTATCTTGTAAGGTTAATTGACACTTTGTATTTGAACGCTCAAAGTCCTTTTCGTCAAATGCAAATATATATTTTTTTTCAAATTTAGGCATTCTGTGGATGCTCTGTTTCCTCAAGTGCTCCACACATGCATCAAAGTTTCCGTTGTCTTCCGTTAGATGAATGTGTATTGGGCCAGTTACCAATATTTTTGAAGCTTATTTAATGTTCTTATTTAAGATATAAGAAAGGATCTCTAATAAAAAGGATTGTGCATGGTTCTCACTTGTTCTCATTCACTCATTTTTGTGTGTTAAATCATTGATTTTTGCCATTGTCTTTTTCATGTCTATGATAATGAATTACCGTAGTGTTTTGCATGAATAACCTTGGTTATTCCCATGGTGGGAAACACATTTTAAAAAAAATGTACAAATTAAACATGCATGTGGAGTTTAGATCGTAATCTTTGTTCATAGTTTATGGATGTCCATGATACAACTCAATTTTTGTATGGTATAATATGTGTACTTCTAAAAAATATGTATTGTTAACAAATTTTTTTTCAAATATATGGATAAGTTTTTTAATATATTTGTTACTAATATGTACTATTAATAATTTATCTTTTTTTACCAAAAAAATGTATTCTTAATAATCAAATAAAAAATATTTATTTTTTCCAGCATTTATTGACGCTTTGAATTAACTATTTGCAAATGCTTTGGACACTATTGGGGAAATTTCATGTCAGTCTTAGCCCAACCAATACTTGCACGGTTCCAGCAAGTTGTTTCCAACCATTACTTGCATAAACGCTTCCAGCAAGTTCATTACATGTGTCTTCTCAAAAAAACAAAAAAAACAAAATTTATTGCATGTGTTATTTTATCATACATTTATTTTCTGCAGGTGACCGGCTTATTACCTTTACCTCAGGTTACTCCCCTTTATATTTGTGTCCCTTCTGCAGCTGTCAGATCAAATCCAACGCTGACCTTGCTAACAGACAAACGAGTGGGGCACCAAACCCCTGACGCAATGTAGTTTTGGCCATTCTTTAATAGACAAAAATTAATAATTAAAATTTATGTTAAAGAATTTGTTTAGAACAAAATTTGATTCTATTGTTGTACATACTAAATTGTTATTAATTTATTTTATACAAATGTTCGTTTAGTCCCTATATTTTAACTTTAGTGTTTATTTAATATTTATATTTTAAAAAAAGCCTCAAGATACCTATACTATTAAATATGTTGTACTCTTTTCCTTACTTTTTCTTATCTTTTACAATAATACCCAACAATATTTTTTACATTAATTGTTTAATCTATAAAAAAATTTAATTAGTAAATTAACTAATAATTAAACATCAATATCAAACAAGCAGTATTTTTTATACCCTTACAAGAATCTTGCTAATCATTATTTATAAATAAATTAATAATAGCCAATTTAAAGTAATGTTTAATATCCTTTCAACAACATTACCAATAATGTTTTGTTAAAAAATTAATTTACTAAATTAATCCTAAATATAAAATAATAGCAACTAATTTTTATTTTACTTTTATGGCTAATTTAATAAATTTATTTTTTTCATTAATATCTTTAAGAATATTGTTGCAAAGATATTATTATAACAGTGAAGAACAAGCTCAATTAAAATAAATAATGCAAGCCAGTACTAAATACCTATTATAATTTTAGAATAGTTTATTAAAATAAAAAGGAAAAATGACATCTACACCTCCAAAATTTGGGAAAATGTCACCAACACTCCCAAGTTTTCAGAAAGGGGCACCAAGACCCTCTTTTGACTATAATATCCTTTACCTTTATTATCCCAAAGAGATTGACTTTAATGCTTTACAATAAATAGAAACATAAAATTAAATAAATGTAATAATATATACATTTTAAAATAATATCTAAAAAATATTTTAATATTTTACAAACCATTAGATATATTTTATCATATTAAACTTAATAGTATAATAAATAGAATCATGATATTAAAATAAATGTATTAAAATCTAAATTAGTTTAAATATTATGTAAAATAATAATTTTAACATTGTTAGTATGTGATTTTTTTTATTTGTAAAATGTATTTAACGCAAATATTCATTTAAAAACTCTACAATAAATAAACATATATTATTAAAATAAATATAATAATTTCAATATTAAAATATTAAATTTTTTAATATTTTAATATTATTAGTCTACCGCATAGATTACATTATTTATATATATTTTTATTTATTAAAAAATTTAATGTCGATTTTTTGAGATAATAGAAACAAATAATATAATGGTAAAAAAAAATCTTGGTGTCCCTCTTTTAAAATTTAGAGATATTAGTAATTATTTTTCTAAACTTTGCATGCGTAAATATCCTTTTTGCAAATAAAAAATTTAGAATGTTCAGTACTAAATATAATTACAAATGCAAAAAATTAATTATGAGGTACAGCATCAGTTTCTCGCAATTAACAAATAAGCACTAGTACTGTCACAGCATTGTAGTTGAGGAGTTGAAGATTTTAGTTAAACCATTACTTTGTTTGTCTTCTTGTTGACCATTTTTTTTCCTCTTTGGACACCTTTAGCAGATGCAATTGATCCATAGCCATTAATCTTCCAATCAAACTTCAGCTATAGATCTGTTATCCATATGCCATGCATTATTGGTTTGGCTGTATTTCTTTGCTTGTCTTCTTACGATAATTTATTTTGGGGATCACATATGGCACATGCTTTAATTTAACAATAGCAGTTAATCTTACCTATTTATTATACAGTTAAACTTGAGCCGTTCATCCGTTATCTATACATGCATTATTTATTATGCTACCTCAGCATCATTTTATCTCCAAGTGCAAATGCTGAAAATTAATTAAGAGGTAAGTAAGGCATCAGTTAAATTTGCACCCTACTACCCTGTACTTTTTATCAATCAATACACCTGGTGAGTCCCTAAAATTTGCACCCTAACAACAACAGCTAGCCACAATTAGTCATGAACACCAAAAAGTCCGCGCAGGATGTGTAAAATGGAACATGTCTATGACATCATTTTTATAACTATAAAAGTAATAAAATATTCTCATAAATATATTAACCAATCACGATTATGATTATTAAAAAGTATAATTTCATTAAAAATCCATCGGTCTCACTAAAATATGTAAGAAACATGTAAAGCAATGCACATAACCTTTTTTTTTTTTAAAGGAAGGGTGCAACACGAGGACTTCCCAAGAGGTCACTCATCTTAGTACTGCGCTCGCCCAAACACGCTTAACTGCGGAGTTCTGATAGGATCCGGTGCATTAGTGCTGGTATGGTCGCACCCAAGCAATGCACATAACCTTAATTTTTCAAATGTTCTTCATTTTTTTTTATCCTTTTGGGTATCGTGAGATCTTTAATAAGGTGGGAATCAGAGGGGGCCAAGTTCGTTTGGACAGTCCTTCAAAATATACTTTTAACTAGTCAAGAAAAAGATTTGGAGTTGTAATATTAACGAAATTTTAGTATTGATAAATGTGTACGACAGATTATTGTTAGAGTGCAATTTAAGCACTAGTTTTGCATTGTTTACTTCCCTTAATATCGATGTTTTGCACTTAATAATAATGATTTACTTGTGTTTTACTTTTGTAGGTGCAATTCTATTGATTGGTGATAAAATTAAGCTACAAGATGATATTTAATGATGATTGTTCTCTTGGAGAAATTATGAGCGTCAGAAGAACTTTGTTGATAAGGCGTGGGCGCGTGCTGTCAACTGCGGACCTGCAGTTTTTAGTTTAACGTGTTTTGTATTTTTGGTTATTTTTGTAATTACGAATTTAATATTTCAGATATTAGTATTTTATTTTAAATAGAATTCTAAAAGAGAAGAGAGAGAGAGTATTTAAGGGAGGAATCTATTGTGAAAAGGGGGATTTTTGGATTGGAGAAAAAGAAAGAAACCCTAGATCTTAATTTTTCTCTTCTCTCTATGAATAATTAAACCTATTTTTCTGGTTGAAGGATAATGAAGCTTTGATTCATCACTACTGTGAGATCTTTCTTGTGCTTTAATTGTTTTATTGCTTTTTGGGTATTTGTTTATTCTCTGAATTATTTTCATGATTATGTTTGTTAATTAGGTAATTGGCCACTATTTAATTATCAACTTAATCTATTGTCAATTAAAGGATTCATCGTATGAAGAATTTAATGTTTGTGACAAATAACATAGCAGAGAGTTGTGTTGTGAGAATAAACAATCTAATTTAAATGAATCATCATATGTGTTGATTAGGATTTGGGTCTCTCTGGTTTTTCAGGCTGTCAATTGATTAAATCCTATGATCGTATCTAGGGTTGTCTATTGATTAGGGAAATAACCAACGGTCGTACCTTGGTTATCGAATAGTTAAGGAGAGATTGGCTATTAGAGGGTCTCAGTAGCTATAACCGGTCTATTCATAAGTAATAATAATCTATATTTGAATCAATGATCAGTAGTCGAATCAAGCTGAGTTAATTCCTTCAACCAGAGCTTTCTCCAATTTGAATCACAACTTTAATTTACATTCTCGTTATTTAATTTGATTTTTATTATTGTCTACAATTCCCCCATTTTACGTTTTACGTTTCAAAAGGATTTAAATAATTACCGATCTCTGTGGACACGACCCTGCTCAATCACTATACACAATTTATTTAGAGTAGGAATTTATTTTTGTTGGCTTCCACACCCATCAATTATTAATACTAAATTGAACTTAAAATGTATTTATTTATTACTTTGATTTTATTATAATTCTATTTATTATAAAACAATAAACTGAAATCAATTTTTGTTCAGAGTCCAACAATAAAATAATCGAAAGGGCCATTTCCGAGACTATTTTTTAAACATTAAGGTCTATGTCCATAATTAAATAAATTATGGAATATAAATATCCTTTTCCTTCATAATTACCGCCAAATTACTCCCAATCTCCACGCGCATTAAATTTGGCCACAGAAACAACTTTAACAGATGATATGGAAAGAATATTTACTTTGCTTGACTTCTTATTTACAGTTGTTCTTTTCGTGGACCAACTAATTGAAACATATGTAGCCGTTAATCTTACAATGAAGCTTGAGCCGTAGATCTGTTATCTGCAGGATTGGTTGGTATGCTTTGATCGTCGGTTCGTCTTCATGTTTACAATTATTTACTTTTTGGACCACGTTTGGCACATGCCGAAATTGAATCTTAGCCCTTAATCTTGCCGACTAATTGTGCTAGAGAACTTGAACCGTTGATGCCTTATCTATACTCTGCAACGTCACAACTACCCACTTTGGCACCGTAGGCGACTTGATCTCTATATATCATGCCAAATCAGAAGCAATAACTCGCTCAAGTACTTATGTTTTTAATATAGTGCACTCGAAGCTAGCAAAGATCTTTTCTGACTTGAAGAATATGAAAACTCTTCCTGGCGCAGGTATTTAGGCCTACTTCAGTTTCTCTTTTGAGAAGGGCCAACTTCAGTTGAATATCATTTATAATTCGTTTTTTAATATATGCATTTATGAATATATTTTTCAATATAAAATTTTTAGGTATGAGCGATCCGTCAGAAGGTTTCTTACTCCCCCCTTCCAGTATTGCTGATGATGATGTTGGGAATGACAATCTTGATCTTATTGTTATTCCTCAATATGGGAGAAATCCTGATTATTATGGGTAAGTGTCTGCAATCTAGATGATGATATATGTAATTAAATAAAAAGATGGGTACAGTTATTACCTATCAATCATAAGAGTGTCAATTTAGTTCAGTTCACTTACAAAAATCTCTTATACAAGAGATTATCTTTGTTTGCGTTCATGTACTTTGTCTTCTTTAATTAATAAATAAAACTATTGTGTATCAATGTGTTGATTAAATTAGTCCATTAATAGATATAAAATCATTTGAATTTGTCCACATATTAGTTTAGTTAATTGTGCTCTCTTTCTTCTTGAATATTTGTTAAACAAAGTCTACCTATTAGTTAGCTAATAATCGCAGCTCGCAGGGAACCAAGATCTTTATAATTAATTACGAACGTTTATGCTTCTTAAATGGCTTGTGTCATCGTGATAATGCCATTACAACCTGTTATATATATATATATATATATTCAAAAGCATTCCAACTCTATGAACCTTCTATTACACAATTTTCATATGGTATAAACATCTATTTTAATTAGAGTAAAATGTTGCTTGTTAGAATGGCCCGTGAGTCAATCTAATTTGCGCTGGGACAAATTAATAGAACTTTAAAACTTTTCGACGGGTTTTGATAAGACTTTAACTTGTCAAACCGTGGGCTGCTGTACGACGGGACTTGAAAAAAAACATGTTGAGTTCTTTATAATTAATGTTTAAAATATTTCATTAATTTTAGAAAATATTGAAATAAAAAATAATTAAATTCACGTTGATCGAGAAAAATACTGAAATATCGATGCGTGTTTAGGACGATATAGCGGATCTATTTGATCACATTTAATTCGCATGCAACAGTAATTCTGTCACATTCTATCACAGATTCACGAAAGCTTCTCATCAAAGTATAGAAACAGAAAACTGTAAAATTTAACGGGGGAAAACCTATTAAACAAGAAAACAAAGCAGCCCCTCCGTACTGTGAAATTACTTGCAAGCCAGTTGCGGTTGAGTTTGGGAACGAGGGGCTGAGTTTGAGATAAATGAAGGGGAGATAAGTTTGACTAAAAGGGGATTCACAGGAAGACTTTAAGGGAGAAGAGACGAGTTTGAGAAAAATTAGGATAGAGATTTAGAGGAGATGATTTGGGGTCTCAAATTAACTAATCCATTCTTACAATCACACAAACCGATGGAAACCCATTCAGATTTTGAAATAATGATGGTGACATTAGTAGCTTAAGCCAAAACATAATTTAAAAATAACATATATATATATATATATATATATATATAGTCATTCTCTAGTGTAGGTATCTTCATTTATTTTTCATGCGAACACATTTTAAAACTGCGGAGTTTAAGAGAGTTAGTTTTTAACTCTTTAAAACCACACAGTTTAAAAGTTTATCCATATTAAAAAAATTACGGGCGTCCGCACCTGAGAATGATTTTATATACACACACGTATAAAGTAATTTTTTAATTGTGAATTATTGACCATATTAAAGTTAAGACAAGGTTTATAAAAAAACCACCGACGCTAATACAACGTATTTTGTCGTGTAATGTTTTGAAATATTCCTGCAAATAAATGGATACTGAAAATGATCATATTATTTTTAGTGATTAATGATTCTTGTCGAGTAGATTCCTGATCTATGAAATGACTTACATGAGCATATTCACCCTTTGGGAGTGGGAAACAAGTAAAATTATGTGTGCTAGAGGAGCCAATATCGAAGAGTTTAAGTCTATGCTTCTCGTAATCAATTTCCATATCAAAACAAAATGGAGTTGATGATAATCTTGATTTTACTAAAAAAAAAAGGAATAATAGATGTCTCATTAGAAAATATTAATGTGCCATATATATAATAGTTCAATCATGTAAAAACACTTGAAAAATTAATCTTGAGAATGCAAAATAAGAACTATAGCGAGCACCTCTGCAGGCATAAATTAAAAGAAAGGAAATTATCATTTGTATACCCTTAGTTTACTCCATTATCACTACAACACTTTGAGGGTGTATCAATCGTCCACCCTAAGTTGACAAAATGTATCAGCTGACCACTAAACCGTAAGTTGCCGTTTAAGTATGATGATGTCAGAAGGGTAATTTGGTCTTTTTAAACTTACATATATACTGTATCTTAGACCAACCATTGATGTGGTCTAGTTTTTGTAAAGTACCCTATTTACCTCGGAAACTTCACTTTCCTCTATGCCAAGATTTTGAATCATCTATTATACACAAAGTAAATTTGTAGAAACTAGTTATACATTTGTTAAAAAAATAAACAACTTAAATGACAAAAGTTTACTAACTGAATAGAAATGCACCAAGGTCATTATAAATTGGCACTACTTATTGAAATGATCAACAACATTGACACTAACACCTCATACGTGAATTCAGATTTTAAGCATATAAAGAGAGTTCAAATGAATGATTGCTTATACATTTTATAACAGATTTTACAACAATAAAGTAGATAAATGGCAACTCTACTAGAGGTATGTTTCTAGTATAAGGAATCAAACATAAGTAAAGGAGTAAGGTAATGATACAAGTGATAAAAAGAGAATTTAAGGGTATACAAGTAATAATTTTCAAGGGTAAAATCATCAATTCACTGTAACTCCGTTAACTTTCAAACGACAACTAACGGTTTGGTGGTCGGTTGATACATTTTGTCAACTAAGGGTGGACGATTGATACACCCTCAAAGTGTTGTAGTATTTTTTTTATAACAGAGCAAATATAGGGTATATGAATGATAATTTCCCTTAAAAGAATTGCAACGTGTACATGAAGACTGCTAGACATAGAAAAAAGTGTTAAAAAAAAACTGATATATGAAAAAGAGCATAATAGAGATAGTTGTTATTAGGGATGGTAAAATTCTCCATGGGTTGGGGTTCCCTAGGGCTCCATGATACAAACTCTTAAAATAATTAAAATTATTTATTTTATTTTATGGTATTAGTTAATTTTGAACTAGTCAAAAGTAGTTGCACTTATTTTGTGGAATTACATGTAAGTAATGGAGCATTATGTGAAAACAAGCCCAATGTTACTAATTTTTAGGTTGTAATCTTAAATAAACTTTATTATATAAAGCTTGATGTTAGTCAATGAAAAGTATCATGAGTTTATTATTTTGGCAACATAAAAGTTGTAATTGGGAGTTTATTGGTTTCTCGAATAACTAGTATTTATTTGGAGATTTGGGTTTCTTCGAATTAATCCCATTTGTCATCTAATTTTTTCTGTTTCATTTGATTTCTCCTTATAAACATTACCATTCGTATCATTCCACCCCAAATGGGGTGAATTTTGAATAATTTTTGGGGAATGAGGTGGGGAATGAGAGAAAAATAATCTCCAAATTCTTAATGATATGGGGTTTGATTTTGTACTTTCCACTCCACAGTCCACACCCACCCTAGTCCCCATTATATATAAATATTTTTTATTTTTATTTAATAATTTTTTTATCAATTACAATGTCAATTAATAATTTTTTTTATTTTTACTTGATATAAATGAGTTATAACTAAAAGAAAACCCTATAATATAATTTTTATTCAACCCTAAAACATTGTTATATTTTCTTTTCTATCTTAAAATACCGCTCTCTTCAAACATTTTTCAGTTTTGATATTATTTTAGGATATTGTTTCAGACATTTGGAGATTTTTTTTAAAATAATTTGAATACTTCATAATATAGTAATGATTTTATTGAAGTCTTTAATTTTTAATTTATTGAAATCGTGTATCTATATCTACTATAAAATAAAAAAATAAATGGGGAGTGGGGATGGGGAAATCATTTCTCATGTGGGGATTCCTTATACCCACCCCACTAAATTCATTGGGGAATGAAGTGGGAATTAGAGGCAAAATTTTTAACGCGGTGGGGAATGTGGTAGCCTCCCTACCCCCATCCCACCCCACCCCATTGCCATATCTAGTTGTTAGATGGTGGATAATTTTTAAATAAATTAATTGTATTAAACTTATTATCCGAATAACATTGTTTTAAATAAAATTTTAATAAATGAAAATTTTGGAAATATGTAATATTATTTTTAATAATAGTGATGCACAAACTCGTCATAATTAATTTGTCATTCATTTGTAAAATTTACCAACTCTATAGTTCAATTAACATTTTTCTAAACCTCATTTTATGTTTATCGCTATTGAAGATTAAAATATCATGATTTATTATGTCCATATAAGTAATTTGATAACCTCATTTCAGTATATCAGAATATCAAGATTTATTAGGTCTTTACTTGCGCTTTTGGCTGCAAGAGCCTTCGCCAATTGATCACTTTATGGGGTTTGATACAGCCACAAAATTAAGATAAAGTTTCAAAGACATACTATTACAGGTTCATCCACCATAAAACAAATGATATTTTGAAAAGAAAATTAAGACCCTATTGGTTAATTTGTCTCATAATTAATTATTGTCGATAAGGCATCACAAACTTTCTTCAATTATTATCTACTTTTCTAAAAAAATCTTTAATGATAAAACTATTTACACTCTAAAAATGATTCTTTAACACTTTTATTTTAATAAATTATTTTATTACAAAAGTACTCATCATATAAATTATTGACAAGGATTCTCTCTTATAGACTAATATAATATAATTACTTTGAACACTCATATGGCATACTCACTATTCAATATATAATTTCTCTTGTCATAAATCCTAAAAATCTTATTTTCAATCTCTTGAATAATGTTTAATTAAACAAGGAGCAAATCAAAACTAAAAATACATTTTGAACATATTTTTGCAGGCTTGGAGTTATGATTTTGGATGTAGAGAAGATTTGATCGGAGATGAGAAATGGCGCAGCAAGCTTATTGAATCGTCGTTCTGCGAAGAAGAGTTTGCTTTTTGCTGTTTCTAGTGGAATGTCACTTAATAATCAAAACAGGCTTCTTCTTTTTTTTTTTTTTTAAACCTAAAGCTTTATGGTTTATGCTGAGTAACAAAAAAAAGTCAAATATCAGTGGTCTCTATAACTAACAGTGAGCAAGATTCGATTTTGAAAAATCTTGTACCAATTTGCTTTTGTGCTATTTTATATTCAATTGACGAAAGAATTAATGCTGTAACTGCTACCCTTGTGTCGATGACTACATTAATAATGCCCCCAAATTAAAGCCCACATAAAATTAAATAGTATACTCTAGCAAATTAAATTAAGTCATATTGTAAGGTATCAAGAATTAAATATTCTATTAGCAAAGTCAAAACGTGAAATCTATCCAAACCAAGCCCACCGGTTTGTCCATGAAAATTAATTGTTTCTTCATTATTATCGAATTAATATCTTCACTTGATAACATGGTTTACGAGGTAGGTCGCACATTAATTATATGATTACTTCATAGTTATCCAATATCTTCGTACACCTTTTATGACTAACCTATTGGTCTATCCAAATTAATAGTCACTTAATTTATTGTGGTCCAATATCATCACTTGATAAGATTAAAGCATATATACCCACAGCCCCCTATATGCCTCTTAATTATATATCATGACTTTGTCCAGCAAGAGAGAAAGAGAGAAAGGGTAGGACTCTTTTCCAGCTTTTAGAAATCTACTGTAGAATAAGATGATTTAAGTAAAAATAATTTTAAAAAATACCAAATACTAAAATTAACTATCAAATTTTTAAAATTATTTTCTGCCATCTCAAAAACAGTGTCAAATGAAACCCTTTATCCAATTAAAAAAAAATAGTGAAAAGTAGTGGGAATTTTATTAACCGCACAATCATAAGTAAAAAAATATGAACAAAATAATTTCTTCTTCGGAACTCTAATAAATTGGAGGCATGTGCTGCCCGAAACCAAATGATGCATCAAGATTTGTTCTTTGAAACATAAATTAATTTGTTAATAGATAGTTGCGTGTTTTACTTTCAAAAAAGGCTAAAATAATTTCAGGCCTTGGATGGATCTAACGGCTGAAATCATAATATCAAGATTTATTCTTAAGTCTTTGTTTGATGAGTAATGATATAGCCACAAACTCTTGTACAAATTTATTTTGTACAAACTTATGTGGCATGATAAGATTGGTTGAATTAAATATCAGTTGGCCCACATGATTTGTTTTCATTATTTTATATTTTCATTCAACTAATGAATTAGTGTTACGTCAGTTTATACAAAATAAATTTATATAATAATTTGTGACTGTATCATTACTCTTGTTTGATATCAAGATTTTTTATTCAACCGCACAATTAAGTTAAAGTTTCGTATGCAGACTGTTAGGGATTCATCCAGGTATGCAACAAACAGATGAAATGGTATTTTGAAAAGAAAATTAATTTGTCTTGTAATTAATTATTGCCGGCAAACTTTATCTCAAATCGCATACTTCTTTTCAAATATTATCAACTTTTCTAGACTCTACGATTACTGTCTACATTTTTCAATGAATTATGGCTCGGTAACTAGTTTTTTTACAATCATTTTTTTCGCGGACCAGATCGTGTTTCGCACTAATTGCAATCATTTAACCATATATGGTCGTTAATCGTACCCAGCCATTGCGCGAAAAAACATCAGCCGTTGATCGTTTATCTGTACAATTTTTTAATATTTACAATATTTTACTTATAAATCATGATTTTCCTTAAAGTTGTGGATTCCTCCACTGAATAGAAATGGTTGTGATTTATTTGTCAATTCAAAAGTTCCAACAATATTCCAATGTTGTGTTTTTTCAACTAATTAGTCAAGATAATCTAGTGCATCTTCAGAATTTTTATCCCTAAATTTACCATTACACATTATTTCAACAACCTATCTACTTTAGGGTATCAAGCTCTTGTAGAAATAAATGACCAATCACCAAGTTTCAAAACTATGGTGTGGACATATGTTAAGCAATTCTTTAAACCCATCCCAACATTGGTATAATGTTTCTCCATTTTTTTTAGTGAAATAAGTGATTTGCCTTTTAAAAGAATTGGTTCTCTGAGGTGGAAAGATTTTTTTAAAAATTGTTCTTACATGTTATTCGAAGTTCTTATTGATTCAGATCTAAAGTTTTATAGCCAAGTTTTAGCTTTATTTTTTAATGAAAAAGGAAAAAGTTTCAACATAATTATGTTCATGCTACAATTTTGGTTTATAAATGTATTACAAACTTCCTCAAAGATGCAAGTATGGATTCTCATATTCTAAACCATGAAATATTGGTAAAAGTTGGATAATACATGGTTTAAAGTTGAATCGAGAAGCTTCTGGAGGTAGGGGTGGCAAAAATACCCGCTCGGTCCGGACCCGGACTGTACTCAAGCGTTTTGGGCATCACTTGATAAACTCATAACCCGGATTTTATTTCAAAAAATTATTATAATATATATATATTATTTTAAATATTTATATTATTTGACTCATTTATTACACATATATAAAGTTTTGAACACTTAAAGTTCATAATTTCATGTCAAATTTTATTAAAATAAATTTAAAACTTATAAAATTACCAAAAAATACACATATAATATTAAAAAATATAAAATTCGGGTACCCAGATTAAAGCCTATCACAACCCGACCCGAGCATCTATGCATCCGAGTCGGGTCCGGTCATTGCGATACCCAGACCCGGGCCAGGGTTTTGCCAACCCTATCTGGAGGAAATACTATACAGCTCCGATTCTAGTTGGATTCATGTAGTCTCTCAAGATTCTTCGTTGATTCTGATCACGTCCAAGTTGAGAATAATTGTCTCCCTGATAAATCTGAGGATTAGGTTCGCCCAAAAATTTTTCGTCTTGGATTTCGTCCATGATTAGTGGTGGAGATTGAGATTTACGAATTAACCTGCCACTTGAAGTTCGAGACCAACGTGTCATGGAATGGTTATATCACAAAGGTAATATTCAAATAAATTAGTAACAAAAGAACTAAATGAAAATTGCACAAAATAAAAATAAAAATTAAATATGCAAATAATAAGAGGATGAATACCCCGAAATCTGGGTTGTGACTTCTGATCATTGCCGCAGCATGAAGTTTGTTGTGACTTCTAGTTCACATGCACTCTATTTTTGTAGTTGCCGCATGTCAATGTTATTGTAGTTCCCTTTTTAGGTTATATATTGTCTAGTTGTCTTTGTGCTTGAAAGTGTGAACTTAGTCAGCGTCAATAAATGGAGTACTTTTGCATGTTACTTTTTAATGAATGGTGTAAACAATAATTCATAAGCATCTTAGCATAACATTTTCTCTCAATTAATGCATATCAATAGTGGTTTACTTATGCTCTGTATGTGACACATTTCTAGGAAGCTTTTATATGGAGTTCATTCATTTATGAGGTATGCTAGATTTTCTATTATATACGTTGTTAATATAAAAGCTGTCCCACCTGCTGGTGTATAACAGCCTCTTCAATTCAAACTAGATTCTTTTGTTTTTTGAATGTAATCCTGATAATATTTCTGTTATCTTAAGAATAGGTCAGCTTGATTATTGCTGAAATATAGGAGGAAGTTAGTTTTGATTCATTGTATTATTTATACGCTTTGATCCTAATGGAACGGTAGATAAGTTCATTCAACTATCAATCTCTTCATGGTATCAAAGCAGCCCCTCTTTCCCTGCTAATATTTTTTTTTTTCTCTTTTCCCTGTCACATCCCGTGATGACTAATCCAAACGGCACATCTATTCTCCCAACTACCAATGAATCTCAACTCCTCAAAATCAACACAGCTGCACAAGCTCCTCTCAAACTTACCTCCTCCAACTATCTCCTGGAAAATTCAATTTGAAACACTTTTCATTGGCTATGATCTGCTTGGCTACATTGATGGTTCCAAACCATGTCCACCCCAAACTCTAACTACAAACAATGTTGCCACACCAAATCCTGCCTACACCCTCTGGATTCGCCAAGATCAATTAATCTTAAATGCTCTCATAGGTTCTCTCTCACCCACCATCATTTCATTTATTGCTCGTGCCAATACCTCCCGTGAAGCATGGACTGTTCTAGCAAATACCTATGCCAAACCATCCCGTGGTCGCATCAAACAAGTCAAGAACCTTCTCAAAAATCCCAATGACAGTCACTGATTTCCTTCACTCTGTTAAAGCTCGTACAGATGAACTGGTCATACTAGGCGCCCCAATGGAGGAAGAAGATCTAATAAAGAAGATCTTGGATGGACTAGGTGATGACTACAATGAGCTTGTCCGTGCCGTTCAAGCCCACGACACCTCCATATCCTTTGATGAACTTCATGAGAAACTCTTAACCTTTGAAGCCACTCTCTCAGCCACCACCAAATCTGAGATACACATTCCCATCACTGTCAATCCTACAAACAAGACCACTCCCATAAACACCAACTGGCGGCCACACAAGACCAATCCAAACTGGTGTCCCAACAACTCATCCTCTTCGGGTAACACAGGCTGGCGTCCACCTGCAACCAACCCTGGCTGGCGTCCACCTGCAACCAACCCTGGCTATCCTCCTATGGCCACCAACTCAGGTACTTCAACTCAAAGCAATCGCTCTCCACCCCATCCATACCAGGGATATTGCCAAATCTATGGCATTCAAGGTCACACCGCCAAACGCTGTCCATCCTTTCAGCTTGTACCAATCCAATCATCCATTGCAAGTGCTCCACCAACAACTAACTCTGCCACACATTGGCAGCCACGGACTCACTATGCTGCCAATACTACCACCAACAATCCATCATGGCTGCTAGATAGCGGAGCCTCTCATCATATCACTACCGACTTAAACAACTTGTCTCTTCATGCGCCATACACCGGATCAAATGATGTTATGATCGGCGATGGTACATGTTTATCCATATCTCACACCAGTTCTACTTCTCTTCCAACAAGAACCACCACCTTTACCTTGAATGATGTTCTCTGTGTACCGACCATGAAAAAGAACTTAATTTCTATCTCTCAATTTTGCATCTCTAATAATGCCTCTGTTGAATTTTTACCATTTTCTTTTCATGTGAAGGATCTTCGTACGGGGGCAATTCTTTTGACGGGCAACACTAAAGATGGAGTGTATGAGTGGCCAGCTGTACCACCTGGATCTTCCCCAATTCTAGCCTTCTCTCATGTCAAAACCACATCATTACCTTAGCATCATCGCTTAGGCCATCCAGCTGTTCCCATTTTAAAACACATTATTTTTAGTTATCAGTTATATTCCTCTTCACCTTTATCAAAAGAATTTTCCTGTAATGCTTGTCTTAGCAATAAAAGTCATAAGATGCCTTTCTCCATTTCATCTCTTCACTCAACACAACCACTTGAAATAATTTTTTCTGATGTGTGGACTTCTCCAATTTTGTCACAAGATGGTTTCAAATATTATGTTATTTTTGTTGATCATTTCACAAAATACATATGGCTATACCCTCTCAAAAGAAAATCTGAAGTTCAAGAAGTCTTTAAACGTTACAAAGCCATTGTGGAAAATTATTTTTCAAAAATAATTATCACTCTCTACTCTGATAATGGGGGTGAATATATGGCACTCAAAGACTATCTTTCCCTCCACGGCATTTCCCACTTAACCACTCCACCACATACACCTGGACACAATGGCTACTCTGAACGAAGACATTGCCATATCGTGGAAACTGGCCTTACTTTACTCTCTCATGCTTCACTTCCACTCACCTTCTGGCCTCACGCCTTTGCTGCTGCTGTCTACTTCATTAACAGGCTCCCAACCACCACTCTAAATTTATCCTCCCCCTATGAATTAATTTTCCACAAAAGTCCTAATTACTGTAAACTAAAAGCTTTCGGGTGTTTGTGTTATCCTTGGCTTCGCCCATATACCTCACATAAACTTAATCCACGATCTAAACCTTGTGTGTTTCTTGGGCACTCTTTGTCTCAAAGTGCTTATCATTGCCTTGAACCATTTACCTCAAAAGTCTATGTTTCTTGCCATGTTCAATTTGTTGAATCAGTCTTTCCATACACCTCACTGTACACCACTCTTCCACGTCTTACTTGAAATACAAGTATGCAACCCAAGAGGGGGGGTGAATTGAGATTCTCAAAAATTATTCAATTTATTAAGATAAACTTAATGTAAATTTAATCCAAATTTTTACGTGGTTCGGCCAACCTCGCCTACGTCCACGCCTCCAAGCTTTCCGGGCTTAAGGATTCCACTAAGCAAGCCTCCAAGGCTTCAAATGCTTACACTTGACTTCTAAGGTGTCAATAAACCTTTACAACAAGAGATTACCCCCAATCTCTTAACCCAAGTGTATCCCAACACTTACAATCACTCAAAGTATAAGATTACAAATGTTTTGCCTCTCACAATATATAAAATTACACAATGATGCTTAATATGTGAATAGATGAAGCAAGAATGTGTTCTAAGCTCTATGAAGATTGTATTCTCAAATATTAGCTCAAAATGGTCGTGTTGTGATCAACCCGCTTTGAATTTGAATGAGCTTATTTATATCTGGAGCTGAAAATCTAGCTGTTACAAACTGTCGGTCAGAAAATGGTTCGCCGTTAAACATAAACGGTTAACCATTTAGGTAGGTCAAAAGTTACCGTTGGGCCAAAATTCAAATAAACGGTTTGCCGTTAAGGATTAGCCTTTCGCCGTTAAATTCCAGAGACCTGTAAGATGAACATTAGTTATCCGTTTACACTAAACGGTTAAGGATTTGCATGAAGTGACTTCTCTGGATATTATCGGTTAACCGTTTGTAATAAACGGTTCGCCGTTTGTCTCCAGTAACTTGCAAAATGAACATCTTTTATCTGTTTATATTAAACGGTTAAGGATTTGCATGAAGTGACTTCTTTGGATATTATCGGTTAACCTTTTGTAATAAACGGTTTGCCGTTTGTCTTCAGTAACCTGCAAAACAGTTCAGCCTTATTCGGTTTCATTAAATAGTGTCAGAGGAGGACAACCTTCAAGTCTGGACGTTATCGGTTAACCGTTTAAAATAAACGGTTCACCGTTAAGTTCCAGTAGCCTTCCCATCTTTTGTGTTTTCCGTTTATCATAAACGGTTAGAGCTTTAGGCAATATGTTGCTCTCTGGTTTTAATCGGTTAACCGTTTAAAGGAAAACGGTTTACCGTTTATTTCCATAATTACATTTTAAACCAGTTTTTGCAGAGAATCTTTTTCTAATTTGAAAGTACATCTTTTATGAAAAATGAATGGAATGATTATTAAGGCTTTCGTTTATTAAGGAATAGCTCTAATATTTTTATGAAAAACCATTTAAAATTTGTTATCATCAAAATCAATATTATTAACATATTCATGTTAACACTACTTCCACTACCATATCCACTTGGATTCCTCCTGTACTTACTGTGTCCATTCCCATATCACTCTAGCAGGCAGCCAACACTCCATCTGCAGCTAGCTCTCAAGGATTATCTCTGCCTGAGGCTACTTCACAACCAGTTGACCCATCCCCAACACAAGCTCCACCTGCCCGCCAACCATCTCCTCCACTTTCCCAGCCAACCACTAAACCAGACATACCAGTTCCACCTCCCTCTCAACACAGCATGACTACCCGAGCCAAGAATAACATCACCAAACCGATTCAAAAACTCAACCTTCACACCCACAAACCAACTTCCCAAAATACTGCTCCTACATCCATATCACAAGCTCTCAAAGACCATAATTGGCGTCAAGCTATGTTGGAAGAGTATGATACCCTTGTCCGTAATGGAACCTGGGAACTAGTTCCCCCTGATGGCATTTCTAATCTGGTTGGTTGCAAATGGATTTTTTGAATTAAACGACACTCTGATGGTTCTATTGACAGGTTCAAAGCTCGTCTTGTAGCCAAGGGATTTCATCAACGACCGGGTGTAGACTATCATGAAACTTTCAGTCCAGTTGTCAAGCCTACAACAGTGCGACTTGTACTGAGTATAGCAGTAAATAATGGTTGGTCTCTCCGTCAATTGGATGTCAACAATGCCTTTCTTCAAGGCAGGCTCTCCGAAAATGTTTTTATGGGTCAACCACCAGGTTTTGTGGACCATGATCATCCTTCATATGTTTGTAAGCTTCACAAAGCCATCTATGGTCTCAAACAAGCTCCATGGGCTTGGTATCATGAATTGCGACAATTTCTACTAGCTTCTGGCTTCAAAAACTCACATTCAAATACCTCTCTTTTTGTTCTTCGCAGCAACCATCATGTTCTGTATCTTCTTGTGTATGTTGACGATATTATCGTAACTGGCAGTAATGATGCTTTTGTTTCACAGTTTATTGACTGTCTTGCTCAACGTTTCTCTCTTAAAGATCTTGGTTCACTTTCTTATTTTCTTGGAGTTGAAGTTGTTCCTCACCGCCTTGGCATTCTGCTCTCCCAAAGAAGATACATTGAAGACTTACTCAAACGAACCAATATGGATAATGCAAAACCTATTCTCACTCCCCTACCAACCAGCTCAGCAGCCCTCTCCTTAACCTTAGGCACACCTCTCTCAGACCCCACACCATATCGTGCAGCAGTTGGCAGCCTGCAATATCTTTCCTTAACACTCCTAGACATCTCGTTTGCAGTTAATAGAATGGCCCAATTTATGCATCAACCTACCACAGAGCATTGGGTTCTTGTTAAGCGTATATTACGTTATTTGAGTGGCACACTAGACAAGGGACTTCTTCTCTATCGTAATTCTCCCCTCACTCTTCATGGCTTCTTTGATTCACTTCATGCCTTTTCAGATGCCGATTGGGCTAGTAATAAAGACGATTACTCTTCCACCAGCGCTTATCTTGTTTACCTTGGGCGGAACCTTGTCTCTTGGAGTTCGAAGAAGCAACAAACTCTTGCTCGTTCATCCACCGAAGCGAAGTATCGTTCTATTGCTGCCACTGCTGCTGAACTTCGCTGGGTTTGCTCTCTTATTTCAGAGCTTGGTATTAGCATACCAAATTCTCCAGTGGTCTATTGTGATAATGTTGGTGCTACCCAATTAAGTTCCAATCCTATTTTTCACTCTCGCATGAAGCATGTTGCTGTTGATTATCATTTTATCAAAGATCAAGTTCAATCTGGTCTACTTCGAGTAGCTCATGTCTCATCTGCTTATCAGCTTGCCGATCTTCTCACCAAGCCACTGCCCACTTCTCAGTTCTTGCTTTTACGGGACAAGATTGGCCTCTCTACTCGTGGCCTATCTTGAGGGGGCATATAAAAGCTGTCCCACCTGCTGGTGTATAACAGCCTCTTCAATTCAAACTAGATTCTTTTGTTTTTTGAATGTAATCCTGATAATATTTCTGTTATCTTAAGAATAGGTCAGCTTGATTATTGCTGAAATATAGGAGGAAGTTAGTTTTGATTCATTGTATTATTTATATGCTTTGATCCTAATGGAACGGTACATAAGTTCATTCAACTATCAATCTCTTCAGTTAAAACTTGTTTTTTTCTCATGTTTGGGCAGTTAGGGCATTCCGCTGGTCACGACATTAACATTATTGATATTTTCTTGCTGTTCATGTCTTTCTCACTGTATATAATATTGTAGAGTTAGGTGGGCACCTGATAAAAATGGATAGCTAGACTAAATTCTTTCTGGAAGGTACTAAATAGACTAAATTCACCTGATAAAACTCAAGCTAATCAAAATTCTGTTTGAAATCTTTACACGCCTTTGTGGTAATTTTTCTCTAATTACTTTTCGTCTTTCAGAACGACTTTGTCCATGCCTACAGGCCTGGATATTCAACTCGGCTATTGTGCACAAGTAACTTTTCGAAAGTCCTTTTAACCGCAATTTCTCACTCTCTCAGCGGTGCCAATGACATTTAATTATCTTTAAGGGTGATTGAACAAAAAAATGTCGGTGTGGTCGACTCTGCTAAGTACATTGTTCATCTCAGTTTCCCTACGCTTGGTGTCACTACAGAACCTTAGGCAAGTAGTTTAATTCACATCAATAACAGAATCTTGAGACTGAACTGCTTGAACTGTGTTTAAGCTTTACATTTGAGTTGTCGATTCTCTTATTATACTATTAGAACATTTAATTCTTGATATTAAAACATTTTTATAGGTCCGATGACAGTCCTACATCAAAATGCAGATCTTTAGAAATAGATGTAAACCTATGTTGTTTCAAAAATTTAATTCATGTCGTTTTTCTTTTAAATTTATGGTGATTTGCAGATCAGGAGTAGTCGCTGGCATTGTTATGATACTATGATAGTCGTGCATACACCAAAAGAAAAACAAATAGCCGGGTAACTAAGCTCCTTGACATCTCGAGGGGAGATTTTCGTAGTGAACTTCAACATTGAACCCATCCATAATCAGATAGTTCGACTGCAAAGATTTCCAGCAAATCACCATGAAAATCCACCTTCACTAAAGTCTTGGCAAAATAACCATACTTTTTCTCTCTCATTGCCTGATCAATTTGCAAAGAAATGCCAACTTCTCTAGCCACCGTCATCAGAATTCTAGGATGCCAGTACTCCCTTCTGGGACCATATATTTTAATCCAAACTTGAGCACGTGACTGGATAGTGTAATTCACATCAATAACAGAATCACGTTAATTCACATCATTTTCGTATGCACACTATTACGGGTTCATCCAGGTATGCAATAAACAGATGAAATGATATTTTGAAAAGAAAATTAAGACTATTAGTTCATTTGTCTTGTAATTAATTATTGCCGACAAACTATACATCGAATCACAAACTTTTTTTCAATTATTATCTACTTTGCTAATTTCTGCCTTTACCGTCTACATTTTTCAATGAATTATTGCTTGGTAAATCGTTTTTTCACCTATTCAAAAAAAATATATATATATAGTTTTTTCACAATTATTTATTTGGTGGACCAGACCGTGTTTCGCACTAATTGCAATCATTTAACCATGTGTAGCTGTTAATCTTACCCAACTATTGTGGGAAAAAACTTCAGCCGTTGATCCTTTTTCTGTACCATTACCATGAATTATTATTGCTTTACCCGTGGCTACATAATTGAATCACAATAAAAATCTGATCAAACCAGAAATAACAACTCGCTCAAGCTCAACTACTTAAGTTTTGATTACGCTTCATTCACCGTAAGCTGGCAGAGATCTTTTCCCTTTCTAATTTGAAGAATATGGAAACTATTTGCGCAGGTTTATAGCCCATGTTCAGTTGAATGATTAACTCTTATTTTAATTTATGCATTTATGATTATTTTAACATATGTATTTTGATACAAACTATTAAAATATCTATTTTATTTATTTAATTTTATGGTATTAGTTAATTTTGAACTAGTCAAAAGTAGTTGCAATTATTTTGTGGAACTACATGTAATTAGTGGAGCATTATGTGAGATTATGCTTAGTGTTACTAATTTTTAGGTTGTAATCCTAAATAAGCCTTATT
>MKYO02001695.1:11206-48640 GCA_002013955.2 Citrus medica
GGGGGGGGGGGGGGATGAATATATACATGGTGTTTCACTTATAAAATTCTATATAGATTTAGAACTTTAATAGTATAAATGTGTAAAATATTGGTAGACATGTATATTTTCTAATATGGATAAATATTATTATACATATTGGGTTATTAAGTAACCTATTTATGTTTTGTGACAGATTAGGGTCTCAATACAGCCTAAATTTGACATAACAAAACACGATCCAGTGACTCGTTTTGCTAGCTCTAACTATAGTTGAGCCCTAATTAAGACCTCGACATCATGTTTGGTAAAATGCTCAAATTAACCCTAACATAAACTAACATCACATTTGCATTCCAATTTTCTTGTGTTGAGTCCTCATATGACATGAACTAGCTAAACCACAACTGAAGAAAAGAAATATGATTTCACCCAGGGGGGGGGGGGGGGGGAAGCTCTTACAAGCATGGTGCCGTTACCATCAGCGACTTTGCAACCAGACATTAGAAATGGGTCTTTTGAGTCCTTGTGAACCTGCAATAGGCATTCTTAGCAACAGAGCTGAAAGAGGAAGATACATAATAAATAATTTCAAGATTTCGGATATAAAGGCTTACAATCTTACTCTCTCCAGTCATGCTAGATTCATCAATGGAAAGAGAGTGACCACAAATTAGAACTCCATCAGCAGGAACCTAGGGACAGACCAAGATTGTCAAACAACAATAGAATGTAGTCTACATTAAATAAAGATTCGAAGCCAATTACCTGATCACCAATGTTGAGAGGCACGACATCCCCCACAACAAGATCATAAATTGATAACTCAACTCTTCTACCACCTCTAATTACCTACAAATGTGTACCTTTAAATATAAATCAAAAGAAAACAATGTTCACAATGAATAAGTACAATAGCAATACAGCAAAGTACCTCCAGATGTATATTTCTCTTTTCCTCATTCAAATTTTGAAATTGAAGAGACTGTCGGTAATCACTTACAGCTGAAGAGGACAAAAAAGGGGAAAGATAAATTATTCATGAGCAAGGGGAAAATACATGAGTTTTAAGGCTGCCACAAAAATTAAAACAATTGAAGAAAATGCAAATCTTGTAACAGTGCATATCCGAATGATATATGTACAAACATCCATACACTGCTCATAATATGATTAACTATCACAACAATGAAATGCCCTTAACACCATAACATTGTGCATTTATTTTCATACCTGTTACAACTATTACTAGAATAACTGCAAAGGCAATGCTTCCCCCATCATACCATCCTTCCTTTATACCCTATAACATTAAAATTTGAATTTAAAAATAAATAAACATGGCAACAAGGGATAAAACCATAACCAAGGTATGGAGCGAATATCTATGATTCAAGAGAACACGAAACTCTGTTCTGTAAACAGTTATCAACAACAATGCACCAGGACTCGAAGCAGCTATGATTACAGTTGACTGCTAGAGATTCGGAATCCTTTCTCATTATAAATTCAAAGTAGTAGCTTTAATGGTGACTACTAAAGCACTTGTCTTCAAGTAGCAAGATGACTGATAACATTAGTTTGGCCTTTCTTTCCAAGGTTGACCGTTCAAGTTAGCAAAACAAAAATTAAACAAGGAAAACAATGAAAACCCCACAATAGCAGTAATGATCATTATCATTGAATTGGTAGCAGAAACTCTTATTTCAATTTCTTCAACAATGACTTATTCGCTTTAAGTTGCAGTATGCTATAAACCATTATAAAGCCACTTCAAATATCAGCACTCAATTATGAATCAAAACTATCATTATCGATCTACCCATGGCTATGAACATAATTATTTTTAGCCAATAAGACAAACAGTGCTTGCAAAACTTAATACAGAAAAAACTACTCTATACCAGCAATTATCACCCATACCTGACAAACCTAACACCAGCCAAATACTAGGCAAGAAGGGTACAAAACATGAGAAACCAATTGAGAATATCCCTCAAAGAATCCTTCTAACGTGTAGATTCATCAGAACAGAAATGAAATGAGTTATGCACAGAATGAGATTACCTCTGTCTTTATACCAAGTGCCAAAGAAGCCGCTGCAGCAATCATCAATATGATCAAAGTAAGATCCTGCCAAGCTTCCCAAAGGAACATCTAGAAGATCAAAATCACAATATGCATTATATATCGTAGAATAATCTCTTAAAAGAAAAATGCAGGAAAAGGGATTAAGTACAAATGAGAAAAACTGCAATCAAATTTTCAACTTGGTAACAAAGTTTACCCAAAAACTCCTTCCTTTCTTTCGAGGATATGTGTTTGATCCAAATGCACTCCTCCGTTTCAGTAAGTCAACATCATCATCAGGAATCCCCTTCTCTAAATTTGTTTTTAACATGTCCGATAGCCCTTTAACCTAATGTTGCAAGAGAAATAAGAAAGAGGATGAGTACACACATAATAAGATAGCTCAAACTTGAAGGGAAGAAAATGGAAAATATGAAGCTAGACTTGCCCCGCCAAACTGCTGCAGAGCATTATTATTATGATCCCTTGTCATGATAGAAAGTTGTTCTTGTCCAATTGCGAAATCACCACTGGGAACTGCAATTAATTTTTCAGCACCTGAAAAATTAAAAGCACTAAGCCTATCAGAATTGGAAAAAGAAAACAATGACCCCACCAAACATCGTAAATCTTAACAATAGTAGCAAAGCAAACATCAAACATCAAACATCAAACATCAAAGAAACAACAGAATTCCCTCGGTACTGAATGTGCTGCAAGGGAAGGTGAAGCACGGGAACAGCTTGGCTGAGATTGTGAAGTTGCAAGCACATGGTGCAAGTCCACAATAGGATCAAAACAGCCAGAAGAGCATAAAATTGCAAATGAATAAAAGATTGTAGCTGAGTCCAAGTAATTGAATCAAAATCTCAAGAGCTGTATTTAAAATAAAGAACAAGAAACTTAGACAAGCACTAAGAAAAAGAGAAATTTTATTTATCTAACATCTTTTTCTACCGAAAATGAAAAAGAAAAAAAAAATGTACAGTTTTTTTTGGGGAGGGGGGGGGGGGGGGGGAGGGGAGGGGGGGGGGTGGGGTGTAAGGAAATTAAGAACCATGCAAATACAACTAAATTGGACAATCAAAAACCTAGAAAAAAACAATAAAAGTATATCTTTTTATCTGAGTACAGAGAAATGGTCAAAATGTCTGGTCAAGAGGTCGATTCTGCTAGAGCACATAATAAATTTGGACCAACAACAGATTATAAAATGGCCACTTAGTAATTAAAACCATATATACACATCAATTGTATAACTATAAAACACTTAGCATCATTTGTGGACTAGAAAATGAATAGTTCACTTAATTTAAACTTAGCACCCAAGAGGAGAGTATACCATTTGCTTGTTCCCCAGCTTCTCTAAAAAGAACGGCAGCCTAAAACAGAGAAGTTTGTGGATTAGAAAATGAATAATTCACTTGATTTATAGAAGATAACACTCCCACTAATAAATTACATACTCGTATGGCTTGTGCATGTGCTCTAATCTTCCTCAATGTTTGCTGCTTCTCTTCTTCTTTCTTGAGGTCCAGTGTATATCGAAATCGACGAGAAGCATTTAGCACTAGTGCCGCTTGCTAGAAGAGAAAAGGGGGACAAAAAAAAAGTAATCACACACATGAACAGAAAATCATAAATTTGCAAGTTCTATAGTACTACAACAGCATGCCAGAAGAGACAGGATAGTCATTATATTTCTTTTTTCATTTTTGGAAATGAAAAGTGTTGCAATAGAAGCTAGGACAGAGAAAATACAAATAAACAGTAAAATGGCAGATTAAAAAGATTTACAACTGATATCACTAAATCAGCTAATGAAAGGGCTAAAAATTCACTGTTAGAATGGAATTGGTTGCACTTGTTGCAATAACTCTAAAATAATATCATCTTCAAAAACTTATATGACTGTTTTTGACAAGATCCCAAATACTGGGAGCATTACTTGAGCCACAACCCAGTGAAAAGTGAAAACATGAAAACATTCCAATTACAGAGTCCACAAATGAGCTTTGCTTTTGTCACCAAACGACAACAATATAGTGTCAAACCGGAACTTCCATCCCACATACTAGCGACTAAATGTTGCCGTATGTACTTAAACAATTTCCAACCAACATACATATTAATTCTATTTCGCTTAATCCTCTTTCTTGCAAAATATCCGGCATAACTACCTATCTGTCTATGCAAGTATTACTC
Organism: Citrus medica; assembly: GCA_002013955.2. Lineage (NCBI taxonomy): Eukaryota > Viridiplantae > Streptophyta > Magnoliopsida > Sapindales > Rutaceae > Citrus > Citrus medica. Next base: position 15,461 of record MKYO02001695.1, read on the forward strand.
AGACTAGTATAAATAACCACAACTTGGAACAACACTAAGAGCATGCTAGTCAATAAGTACTGCTATTACGGGATAAAAAGAATTGTGGAAGTGAAAAGCCCACCTCAGACCTCACAACAATCCCTTCTTGGAAACCAAAATATAGAGACCAATAACACGCCAAATCCGATATGTCTAAGAGTAGAAATGCAAATTAAGCAACAAGAACAAAATGAAAAGAGAAACAAAATACCCGCCAGCGTTTGAGACGAACGATAGGAGCATCCTTGGTTCTGGGAATACTAAAAGTTCCCTCGTCGTCGGAATCGCAGCCAAGCTTGCTGCAACCGGCTTCTTCATCAGTATGTCGCCTATAAGGCGATCCCTTAAAATTGTCTTCCATTGCTTGTTTAAACTGTTCGCAGGAGAGATGGCACCGTCAATTATCTTTCTATTTCTTCTTCAAAACAATAATCAGTCGTAAACTCGATAACATAACGTTCAAGAAATTTGAAAATCATAAGCAATTTTCACTACTCTCACGCCGTAACTCTGGGATGTGTGCCCCAGCCCTAGAACACAAGTATTTTGCATATTTCTAACTTTCTCTATCAATTTTCCTTTGAATATTAAGCGCACCTTTGTCTTATTTGCTTTATTTCTTTCGAAGTTTTCAACTCCACTAAACCACTATTTTAATTTCTAGACACAAGCGGCAAGCAAAGTAACATCTGGAATTATTTTTTTTTTTTCTCTTTTATATTTACTCTTTACTACTCTTTACTCTTAAGCAAAAGATTAAAAAAAAAACACACAAAAAAAAAGTAGCAACAAGGAAAGCAAATAGTTGCAGGCAAACCAAATATTTCTTAATCAATTAACTGCCTCTTTTAACTCTAGTAAATCTCATCTTTAAAGATAACGCACAAAGCAAAGGAAGCATAAAGGACAAAAAGGGGAAATCCAAGTCGTTGCCAGTTTTTGTAGCCTCACTCAAGAATAGAATAGTCGTTGGGAAAANACTCTTTACTCTTAAGCAAAAGATTAAAAAAAAACACACAAAAAAAAAGTAGCAACAAGGAAAGCAAATAGTTGCAGGCAAACCAAATATTTCTTAATCAATTAACTGCCTCTTTTAACTCTAGTAAATCTCATCTTTAAAGATAACGCACAAAGCAAAGGAAGCATAAAGGACAAAAAGGGGAAATCCAAGTCGTTGCCAGTTTTTGTAGCCTCACTCAAGAATAGAATAGTCGTTGGGAAAACGAACAGACCGAGAGTCAAGACTGGGAACAAATCCACAGAGAGCGTCAAACCGACCATGAAATTTCAGCCGTACGGCCGAGCTTTTCAAAAAGCAAAACCCGAAGACCCCAAAAAAAAAAGGGCATATTCGCTTGTATCTTAAGTGCGTTAACAACAATACTAACCAAAAAAAAGGGCATATTCGCTTGTATCTTAAGTGCGTTAACAACAATACTGCACCTGTGACTTCCGAAGCACTAGAGGAGTTTCGCGGAAGCACGATTAATGTAACAGTCGTGCGCACTTCAATATCAAGACAAAATAAATAAATAAAACCGGTTATCTATGATTTAGTTTCAACTATTTAATCATTCAAATAAAAAAACAAAAAAAAGGTTTCAACTATTTAAGGCGATGATTGCCTTCCCAACACGTAAAATGCATCGACTATTTTCTTTTTCTTTATTTTTGGGAAAAATTCGTGACTCATGAGAAGAATCACTTGTAATATCGGTTATTTTACTTCTTTCTTTAATTGTTTATTTATACTTGTGGCCTGGGGTCTTTCGATTTCAAAAACATACGAGCAGTGTTGCGAATCTATCGGTTACTAACAAATCACGCGGTTTCAGATCAAAGCCGCGCTAACAACACGTGTTGAGGAACGTGGTTGCCTGTAATTGGTCTCATGGCGTCGGTGCTTTTTGTGCTTATCACGTGAAGTGAAAGCTGGTCGGCAGTGTTCGTTAAGTGGTGCCGACCGGTGTCACACGCTTCCTCTGCTATAACTTTTTAAATAGAAAGTATTTAAGTTGAACTTATTCTAATAAAATTTTTATAAATCAGATTTTTACCTTTGATTGTCAAAAAGAATTTGAGTTTTTATTAATAAAAATTAGAGATAAGATAGTTTATTTAATCATCAAATTTTTATTAAAAAATAACCAAACAACTAAAAAAATTAATAAGAATTTATGAGATTAAATAATTATTTAAGCGTATTAAATAAACCATACCAAATGTTAAAATTAAAGATTCATCTGAATTCAGATTCAGATGCAAGTGTATCTGAAAATTGAATATCATTATTTTTTAATTTATTTATTTATTAAATAAAAATAAATTAAAAAATATAAGTTAAATGAAAAAAAAAACCTATGTGAATTTGTGGTGGTGTCGTTATTTGTGATGATTTTTAATAGAATATATGTGGGTTCGTGATGGTGTTAGACTTGGATTTATATTATCTTTTTATGTTTAATTTATGTTGCGGCATTTTTATTTGTGAATTTATGAAGTTGTTATATGTTATTTTAGGTGTTGAATTATTGATTGTTAAATTATGATTGGATTTTATTTGAATTTCTTAGATAAATTTGTTGAATTTTAAATTATATTTGAATTATTATGCAAATTCGAATATCTGAAAAATCTACCAACAATCAGCACGATATTACCTGCATCCGGATCCGCATATTTTTTTACGGATCCAGATGCAAATGCAAGCTTAAAATATCAGTGTAGATTCAAAACCGGATGCACCTACATCCGGGTAGGGACCCAAATTTTACATCCCTAATTGTTTTAAATTATTTGAGATTACTATGTGAATGCGACGTGTGGTTTGTTAAGAGATAGAATCATAGAAGTGTGCAGGTGGCAATTCGAGTGAGAGTTTGAGCGCCGTGTGTGTGTGTGTGATCGGTCAGCTAGTGGTATAAGTGGCAATGACTAAATTGTTGAGTCGATGGCCTGGGTTCCGTAAATGAGTCACGATTCAAGAAATGAGCCATCAAAGTGATCGTGATATTTGTAAACTTGTCTAAGTTGAAATGATACATTATCATCAAATGTCAAATCCTACTTTGAAAAAAAAAAACATAACGTTTTACCTAACCACCTTTCAAATTCTTATAGGACGACCAACAAAGTTCCTAATCTTAGCATTTCATTCGGATAAGCTGAGGTAGCTATTTTATTTTATTTTTTGTCTTAATCACGAGATATTTTGGGTAAGATTGCAACTGTAAAAAGTACATTTAAACCCGTACCATAACTCAGACTAGAAGTCTATTCGAGCGGGGTACAGGTTCTCCCAACAAAGACGACTTTTCTGCGACTCGAACTGGAGAGGAAACCATGTTAAACCACTTAAGGAGATTCCATTACCAGTGGAGCCAACACTTTGTTGGCTGAGGTAGCTATTATTGTTAGACTTTTTATTGGCATTTTTTGGTAAAAGGATTCGATAATATCTTCCCCCCAACACCTACTTTTAACTAGAGAATCAGACATTTGTACAATTTTATAATAAATATATATAGGTATAAGCTTTGACTCTCTGGAAATCTCACTAGAATGATTTTTAAGTAATTTTTTATTTAAGTAGTTACATATTTTTTTAATCTTAGAAAGATATAGCCTAAACGTCAAAAGTTGATGAAGATTTTGCTCACCCCTAGTCCCCTACATCTGAAAAAATTTAACTGAACCAAAAAATAAAAAAGTTCTAATCTTTACATCTTTGTCCAAAAAAGATTAAAAGTAATTACTCTTATCAGAAAAAATGAGGATTTGAGTGTCTAACTTCAGTACAACAAGCTTAATGTTCAACGACCCTGCACAAATTTTCTCTATAATTTACGGGGGATGAGGTTTTCTCTAATAGCCGTAATCTCTAAGTTTTTAACGCACCAATTTACTCCCAGTTCTTAGCTCTAATATGGAGAAATTGCTTTATACAATCAGTATATTAAATACTAGATGTTTTCTTTAGAGGAAGTTAATTACGTTTCATATTTCACTTTTTTTTATAATCTCCTGATATGCGCTAGAGGCAAACGTGATTAATAGGACAGTTACATTTTATATTAATTAATCTTGTTTTGTCGATTTAACACTGTTGTAGAGAGGAATTCTTGTAAATTTCATTACAATATCAAAATTGAGTGAGTGTAAGTGTGAGAGATACTTAGGAAAGAAATTTGTGTATTCATCTCTACCTGTAGAGGTTTATTGATTTATTGAAAGTTAATTGTAAAAATCTTAAAGGCTTAAAAGGTTTAAATAGTGGAATCGTCAAGTTCGATTTACTTGAAGGCATGGACGTAGAGGATGGTTACATTTTATATTAATTAATCTTGTTTTGTCGGTTGAGGTATGTTCTTTGTTTGAGTAGTTCAACAGAAATCCTTTCTTCCTTTATGAGTTCATTTTTCTTTCTCTTAGCCTCAGTTGTAATCCTAAATTTTTGTTCCTTGAATTGGGCTTTTTCTTTTCTTTTTTTTTCCTCCAAAATCTTGTTGCCAAGAATCAAGTTAATGCATTTGAGGCAAAAATCTATGATGAAAATATTCAAATGAAATAATTAGTTAATTAGAAGCAGCATAGCATCTATCAGTGAACTACTTGAGAAGAAGAAACCCAGATTGACAGAATTTTGGAAAGCAACTGATATTTACCAATATCTATCACGCCATCACATTATGCCAATGACACTCAACAGACAGCTATCAAACGAACATAATTAAATCATCTGTTGGAGGATAAACAACTAAGCATTCAATATATATATATATATATATGCATGCAATTAATCATCTAAAAATGTAATGAAACAAGATAATAAATCCAACCCTTCATAGATTAACTACACTAGAATTCGATCTTTTTCTAATCAGTTTCTGCACTTGGAAGAGGGGGTTTAGAATAACATACCTGAAATTATTATTGCAGCAAAATTCTTCCGGAGATAAATGGTAATATATCAGGATGGGGGAGGGAGAGAGAGAGAGAGGAGAGGCCGCTTGCAACAACAATTGCAAACCTGTGAAATTGTAACGCAATGAGAAGGCATATGTAATCTTGCTATTTTTTTTTTTTACTTTTTCAACAATTTTATTCCGACAGGCGACAGCATATTTATATATAAATACAAATAATACATTAATTTCAAAGATCCTTATATTCACTCGATAGAAAAACTTTTGATTTTCCGAATCAAATCAAATCAAATATTGTACAATAATTAATAATTAATAAGAAAAAACTGTGGGAAAATTTTAAAAGAAAAACAATAAATAAGAATAAGAATAAAAGGTCGTGATGAATGATGATGATGCCAGCAAAATCATTAATTTAAAGTGATTCAATAGAAATGCATGCAACAACCGATACTTACTGCAGGAAGTGTTTGACAACAGTACGTACTGCAGCTGCTTCGATCTTTTCTCAATTTATATGCAGACCATTAATACTTAAAATTAACATGTAATAAGTGAGAGATTTGCTTTTACATAAACTTCAAGCAAGGCACATATAAAAGTAGGGATCGCGCTGGATTTCCAGTTGTAGCATGTGGAGCATGCAGTGTACTAAATCAAACGGAGCTTGTGTGACTTTTGATGCTCTCTCTACTTTGGCAAGATTTTCTAATTTCACTTTTTGACGTTTTATAATTCTACCATGTGATTAAACTAATTTTTCTTCACGTAAGCGGCTTGAATTACACGCGTTGATGAATTATCATTTGCTTTTGTGAATGGTTTTGGTTTCATTTGTAATGAAAAACAATACGTTGAGTGAGGATGAGGCTACCTGGGGTTTCCTTTATTGTCTGTGAATATGAGATAGACACGATCTCAGTCGCTTGCACATTACAACGATGCAGGGCTCCATTTGTGGTTTGGCTTAATCAACTCTCCAAATCCCAGATCCAGATGTTGGTTAATTATTGACATTTTCGGTGGTTCAGATGTCGTATCTGCTTTACTTCCAATCAAAGAAAACCAATTCAATCAAACAAAGTGAACACACACACACACACACACAGAGTCACCATTTTATTGAAATAAAACTTCTGAGGTTAATTTTTCTCAAGCATTTTCTTTTTGCTTTTCTTCTTTCTTATCTTTTTCCCTTTTTTGGGATGATGTCAAAGTCCATATATATTTGTTTTCTAAAGTCGACTAGAGATTGTATTAGAAGTTTGAAGATAGCACTCAGAACTTTTAATAATTAGTTTTACCGCCTTAATGGTCCTGCTAATATATACTCTTTGATTTTTCTCTTATAGCAAAAAGATCTAGTCGATTGTCTGTATGGAGCAGCTCTTTTCGACATGTAAAATTTCACCTTATGACCAGAAAGAATGAAAAAGGCACGAGATGAAATTGTTGACTCTACATAAGCATGCTTAGCTAGCCGTTTGACAGAAACACAAAGTGAAAATAAATTCGATGACGGCGAAAATGACTTGACTACATTGTGTATATCACGATGAGCATACGTAAGATATTGGTTTACTTTCTTGTTTGACATCTAATTAGTCTTCTCTATGGGTATATCGTGATTACTTCTCTGAAATTATTCCATTGTCTATATATATGAGTTTATATAGGTCAAAATTTTAAAAAAAAAAAAAAAAAAGGTCGAAGAGAGCCCGATCAAATGAAGCATGCAATATGATCATTGCCCTACATTATTAATTGATTAGTATCGTTTGTTTTTTCGTAATTTGGGGCATACGATAATTTATTTGATTAACAGCTGTGGGTAATGGGACAGTTTCGCACTGATCTAGTCCGTACCCACCAAGTTGCACGAAATGATACTGCCATATAAACTTGGTCCCAAATTGTGCCCATAACAATCACTCTGTTCCATTACATTATTAAAGTGCAATGATATTGCCAAAATTCTAGGTGTCAAAATACTATTAATTTGAAGGAAAAAAGAAAACTCAATCTTTTGAAAAAAATAAAAAATAAAATAAAATCTATATTTTCTTTTTTCTTTTCGAATATTTTAAAAAAGATCTAACGGATTCTCTACTGAACTGCACCATCATATGCTGGGGCGAACTATGTGCAGGCCTGGCTTTCGAGGCCGAAAAAAGCAATTCCAGAAAAAATAAAGTACTAAATTGAAATTTTACCTGCTTCTACATTAATTTTGTATTTGAAACCCTTAGGTATATGTAATATATTTCTGTCTAGTAGTTTATGTTTCTCCTTTAAGGCCTTACCAACAGATTTTATAACAAAGTACACCCAAGTTTATATTTTTGACATTATGACCCGTCCAACCAAAATCTTGATAAATATATCAAGATGGTAAAGCATTTAACTATGGTTGTATGGGCAATCCGATGCGGAATTTGAATGAATTTTACGCACGGATTTCTTAAAAGCTGGTTGGTCTAAAGTTAAAAAATAAAATAAAATTATATCGTACTTTTGTTTCTTTTTTCTTTTTAATAAAAAATTCTAGATAAATTAAGGCATATGAAATTGACATTTTTTTAGATTCAATTTAATTAGGGTTAATTTGGAATTATCTCTCTTGTGAATTAATTTAGAATTATCTCTATCATGAATTAATTATCTTCAAATCACTTTCTTTATTTTAAAAAACCTCAATTTACCCGTGTTTTTGTTAAGAAGATTAAAAAAAAAACAATCTCATTTCTCCCTTATCATTTTGAGAAAAAAAATATATATAAAGACTAACTTGAGATTTAAAAAAACGAGGGTGGTTTCAAACTAGGTAATTTATAGGCGAAAAATTTTAAATTTACTCGTATAGTTAATTGCCCAATGACGAGGGATGGGCAAAAGATAAAGGTAAATAAAGGTAAAGGTAAATAAGACACTTGCCTTCACGGAGTTGGCACTCCCTTGTGGAAGATGCCAAGATGGAAGAAATGGAAAAAAGAAAATTCCGTTCGCTACTTTTCACTTTATATCATCAACACCCATATATTCCTAAGATAAAGTTAGTTGGGGAAATATTATTTGATTAAATCTTATCAAAATGAAGTACAAAGTTAACTACTATGTAAATTATATTTTATATAAGAGTTGGGTTAGTAGCTTAAACTTTTTACTTAAAATTATGATTAAATATTTTTCATGCAATATTGGATTCGCTCAATTTTTATAATATGGTTTGAAGTTATATTTTCCATCTTGATAGTAAAAATTTAAGTCATAATTTCGAGTCAAAATTTTAAATCAAGAAAACTCCACCCCTCGTATATATGAAGCACCAATGAGATAACTACGTATAAATCTCATTTATTTTTTGCTTCATTACAACTTTCTAAAAGAGATTGTCATTTTAATTCTCTACTGTCTTTGTCTTTTACTGGTTGTCTCTTATATTTCTTTTAATGTGCTTATTACTCGTTTGACGTCAAATTTTTAATGAAAAACATATCATAGTCACAAAATAACAAGTTAAAAATAAATATAAATTATGAAGACAAGATCTAGCTCCAGCGGTAATGATAAGGGTGCACGAGTTAATTAATAATTAAAAAAAAACTTAAAGAAACTGAAAAAATTTGGCAAAAGCCGAAATCATGAATGTAAATAGAAAATTCTCCAACTCTAAATTAAAAGAACTTTTAAGATAGATTGTCAGTTTCCTCGACTAAAATTAATTTGAACCACTTACTTCATTTTTCATAATAGTCAATACCCTCCTACAACATAATTTTCCAATATTATTCTTATTTTTAAATACATTTTATTCATACTTATTATGAAGTAAATAAACTATATGAATGGAATTAAAATTAAAAAAATTTAAGAATTAAAAATAAGAAATATACGTTTACGTGAGAATAAAAAACTAATAATAAGATATTTCCTTAATATTAAACATATATTTTATATTCTCAAGATAAATTATCAATCAAGCGACCTATTTACTCCTCTTTTCCTTTAAATTTTTTGTACCGAGATTTTTATGATCTTATGAATATAGTAGAGAGTAAGTGATATATGTTGATTTTAGTAAGGAGAAATTGAAAAACTACCGACGAACTTTGGTTTTTTTTTTTTAAATGATTGAAACACAATTTTCTATGTTCATTTTTTCATCCATATTATGAATGATAATTGTAAAAACAAATATGCCAAAAATCTAGAAGACGCAGGAGATGCTGTAGTATCATCCAAACTTTAATTGTAAAAACAAATACGCCGAACATCTAGAACGTGCAGAAGATGCTGTAATTTCATCTAACTTTTAATTTATTCTTCCTTATCACACACACACACACACACACACACATATATATATACATATAAAAGTATGTATGCAAAGAACAACTTACCTTATTTAGAGCTGAAAGACGGAGAAGTTTCTGAGAAAAAAAAAAGTCATCTGCTTTCGGTTCGATTCGATTCGATTCCGTCGGCCTCTTTAAAAGAGATGTGAAAGAGCTTCGAATCAATAATCCTTTTCTGAAAGAGATGTTGGAATCGAAATGTGAAGATGAAGACTTACTTGGCAAGTTCGTGGAAGAGATGCTGTCTTAGTAGTTGCAAAAGACGACATCAAAATCCCCGTCGTATTGTAAAAGAAACCAAGAGACGTTGTTACTTCTTAGCTACCCATTTCATTTTCCTCTGTTATTTTACAGGTTTTTTAGTACGCCTGTAAACTTCGTGGAAAGAGCGACGATCACGACGGTTCAACAATTTGCCTCAACATAATGGGCCTTCCTTCCCCACACAACTATAATGAAATAAACATTGCTCCATACATACTTCAACTTTAACGTGTTAGGTTTTAGCGGTCTGACCTTATTTGGTAATATAATTTTAGGAGCGTCAAAAGTGATTTCGAAAAAAACCCGAAAATTAATTTTAATTTTTGATAAAGTTTTTTAAAAATTATTTTTGGTAAAATCATCTTATTGTACAGCAAATTTTGAAAAGCAGGTTTTTCAAAATTTGATTTTAAGAATCAGTTTTATACCTAATATGATTCTTTATATATTTTATAAAAATTTAAAATTATCCTTATTAGTGGGAAACAAAATCATTAACTTCAAAGAGAATATTACTATTACCAACTATATTGAGATAACTGAATAAAAAATAATTTAATAATATAAAATATTTATTTTAGCTATCAATTATTATATATACACTATAAAAAAATATTTTATATACATGTTTATAAATGTGTAAATAAACTTTATTTAACATTATATATGTTTAACAATAAAATTGACCATGCACATATGACTGCCTTTAAAACTCACGTTATTTTAAAAAATAAATTTTACTAAATGTTTACTTAAATCTCTTCACATTCAATTATTTATACATCACAGGTAAATAATAATTATATTAAAAAATACATCCTTACCAAACTGAGCTAATACAAATTAAAAAGTTCATAACTTGAATGATCTAAATTGGAATTTATGACATCACATTATTAGTTTGTAAATTACCCTCACTAATGTTTTTTTTTTTTTGTCCGAAGGACGCCAGCTGAAGAAGTGAATCTTGTAATGACTTTAAATAGTTAAGTTAACCCTTGAAATTTTGTTTTTCCACAGAGTGGCATCTACAAAAATAATCTTTTTTCTCTATCATGTAATGGATGAGTAGTGGATTATCAAGTTGCCCCCTACGAGTCAACTTCCTGTCTCAGCCCCTAGGTTTAGGTTGCAAAACTAATTGCCAAGGTTCGCGCCCCTTAGTCACTGACTCACTGGCAGTGCCTAATGAAATTTTCCCTCGTGTAAATTTAAGCCATTTAGACTCCCGATTGATACAACTTTTTAATTAGAATTTATTTAAGTAGATAAACTTTTATAAATAGAATTTTTACTCAAAAAACTTTAATTGTTTGGTTGTCTAAAAGAGATTTTATTTAAAATTGAGGAAATTATTTTAATAGACAAGTTTTTTAAAGTTATGTTATTAAAAAAATAAAATAAGATTATTAAATAAGTAGACGATATTTTAGACATTTTAACGTTTAAAAAAAGTTTTCAATCTCTACTACCAAAAGCCCAAATTTTAAGTTTTTACTAATAGAGTCAAAATAACTTATTTAAGTTTCAAAAGCTTTACTAGAAAAACAACCAAACAATAACAAAATTTATGATAAGAGTTTATGGAATTAAATAAGTATTTATGGCTATTAAATAAGTCATATCAAACAAGCATTTAATCAGAGTAAATACAAACATGACGAGAATTAAACGGATGAGAATACATATGTTCATTTGCTCTTATTGGGCTACAACGGTAGACCTAGGACTAGGTTAAATTTTTATTATTAGTTTATATACTCTCTTATTGGGTAATGGGGGTTAATAAATTCGCACTATTAAGGTGTGTTTATTTCCCGTATTAAAGAATCGAAATTTAAATCGGATTTTTTGATAGCATTTACTTCACAAATTAAGATGAAAGTCGGGACTAATGAGTGGAACCAACCTCAATTTAGATTTGGGGAATGAGATATTGAATACTAAGGGAAAACTCTTATTATTACCATTCAAATAAATAACTTATTTTAATTCTCATTTTCCATTCTCATTTAAGCTCATTCAGATTCCGGTCCATTTTGATTACCTACTAATAAATGCACCATTAGTGTATGCATTTTAACTATATGTTTTAAATTGTGATCAGTAAATAGATTATCATACACTGTTTTCAGCCATATAATTTCATTGGATTACATCGCAGGAAGATTACTACCTAAGAAAATTGTCAAATTGATTCAATCAAATAATCACTATATTGTATTTTAATTCTTGTTTTCTACTAGTATAATATATATACCAATTGTTCATTGACTTCCCGTTCTCTATCTTCTTGGAATTTTTCCCTTCTCAAAGCAAAGAAAAACCAAAGCTATTGCAATTGCCAGGAAAAAATCAAATGAGAAATCTTTACGTTAAAGCCTAAAAAAGAACGTTGGTAGACTATATTGTCTAATCTATATTTATTATAATATAAATATAGACATAGAATGGAGAAATTTTGCAACATAAATGAGTCAACTGGACGACTCTAGAGTCCGTCTGTAAGAGCTACATTTATCCATTACGCCGTGTCCAAGGTGCATGGAAAATTTTGCAAATGGTACAGCTAATTGAAGATCTTGTACTTTCTTTAAGATAAGATTGACTTTTGCTTTCACATGTATCGAAAGCTTTTTTTTTTTTTCTTCCTCTTGCTCTTTTGCTTTATTTGATGATTTTGAAATATTCATTCAATACTTTGATTTTGCAGAAAATCAAAGTGAACCTTCCCCTAGTCAACTTGTCCAAGAACTACTTGAGCTTTTGTACCAATCTCTGCACCATCCTGTAAAGAAATTTAGAAGTGAAATTTCTGTCTCGTTCAAGAAACTAAAGATAAGTACCAATAAAACAAAGAAAAACAAACACAACTTTTCAAACCTTTTGAATGCCCTCCCCAGTGAATACCACCTCATCAATTCTTATCCTCTGAAATGCTTTAACTGTCTTCGGCTGCTATATGAATATTTCGATAGATGGTTACATCATACTGCGGACAGAACTCTTAAAACACAGAATCAAACCGAAAGATAATTGTCCACGTATATAAGATCAACCAACAATTCAGGAAAAACCATTTCTAAATCTAAATCTATCATACTTGAATTTTAATTTGAATTGGAACATAAAAATATTTATGAACTCAAATTTGATTACACACTTGCAGACACAAAACATATTAATATCACATGAAATATTTGTGAGCTCAACTAGTTTTGTATACTAAATTGATCTGATGATACACTGTCTTGAGATTATTTTTGTTAAGTTTTTGCTTTTAATTTCTAATGAATTGCTAATATTCCAAGACACATTGCTGCTTCATTTGCTTGGTCAAAGATGATTGAGAGCCATCGGAAGTAGGATAATTTGGAGTTTTGGACTTGCATACAGTGAGAGAATTCGTTCAGCAAAATGGAGATGTCCATTCTCAAATCTCAATGGCTAGTTTTGCAAATTAACTCCGTACCAGATGAACGGAAAAAAGAGTAGGAAGTTCCAGGAAATGCGAACAGAAACTGAAACTAAGATTTATGCTTAAATAAGGGGCTTGACCAGAATCATCATTAATACATGCAACTCAAAGAGCGAATCAGTTTATGAAATTAAACCTACCTTGCATCTTCCTGGTGCTGATTGCTGTTATGAGTCCAAGAAAAATGAGAACAGAACTGAAACTTGACATAACTAATGCTCAAATAAATTACAAAATGCGCTGTCAAATGTGGATAAAACACATAAACTGCGAGCAAAAGGTTTTTTTTTTTGGCATTGTCTTGCAGAAAGCAGCCGGCCTGGGCAAATCATCCATCTGACTCCGAGAGATCTACATCAATATATATTATGTCAAAGGAGTTGTTATACACTTATAAAATCTAAAGAAGAACAAACTGTATGTAATTAATAACATTAAAACCTTGATTATGGATTGATTTCCTAGAGAACAACTTAATTACTGCTTCGTACTGCGCAAAAGAAAAATATATTCATTTATATCTCTTGGTCCAAGATGCAGCTGGTTAATTAGCACTTTACGCAGAGTCACAGATGCCGCTTCAAAAATGGATAGCTCGTTGCAGCTTCTCTGTTGGGTTCATCGTCTATGTTACTTAAAATCAAAGTTACTACAAAAAGATTAAAAGCGATCTTCCTAAACGAGGAACTCACTCAGAACCTCTGGTTTATCTTTGCCGTCACTGTTTCTATTATGCCGATGGTCGATGACTTCAAAGTAATAAATTGAAATATTTAAACTTCGGTGAAATTGAATGTCATTAAACGATATGTCATTTACGTAAATTATTATCAGACGACATGTCATCTATTTGAAATGTCTCAGCCGACTAGGCGTGGACGCCATACTAAAAGATGTAAATCGTGTAATGATTTAACATAGATATCTATCCCTTGAAACTTTATTTTTCCCTTGAGTGACACAGACTTCAGAAATTAAAAAAAATAAAATAAAATAAAATTTGTCCCTATCATGTAATGGAATGAGAAGTGGGTTATTATGTTGCTCCCCATAAGTCAAATTCTTGTCTTAGCTCCTAAGTTGAGGTTGCAACCTATGGATCTAAATGACAGAGTTAGTTTAAGTCACTGGACACTTGCGGTGCCCAATATTAAATTCTTTCTACGCGTAACTCTATAAATATGTATACGTGAAAAATGTCTAATATTAATTTTTTTATAATTACGGTGGCATTTATTAATTATGGTGGGTAGATTTTGGACTACACTAAATTCTTATATAACTCGGATTATATTATTATTATTAGGCAAATGTTAAGTTATAGTCGGTTGTAACTTATTTCTCTCGTAAAAATTATATAGGTCCATTGTTGTATTACAATTCACGTGAGAGGAATGGCTGTAAATTGGATCCTTATTATTATATAAGTTTTGGCTATGTTTTAAACTATGCTCAGTATGTAGATTTCGCTAAATAGTTTAGAGACGCACGTCATTTCATTTGATTCGATCAAATTCATCGCTATGTATTATTTTTTTTTTTTCCATTCGTACAATCAGTTGATTATTGAGTTCCCGACTCGATCTCCTTGGAAATTTTTGCTTCTTAAATCAAAGTAAAACCAAATTGCATAGTCATTGCAATTGCCAGGAAAAAATCTCAAATGAAATTTCTTCACGATAAAGCCTAAAAAGATGGTGTATATTTATATAATATAGACTTGGAATGGAGAAATTTTGCACGTCAACTAGACGACTCCACAGTCCGTCAGAGATATAATTTTCCACTATGCCGTGTTTCAGGTGCATAGAAAATTTCGCAAATACTACAGGCTATATTACTTTTTTTAGGATGAGTTTTTCTTCAAGTTGGAGCCTTTGGAGGGAATGTGTTCGAATTACAATCTTTTCATTGAGATTCGTTTTTTTTTTCTTGGAAAATTTATAAAAATTAGAAAATAGAACCGCGGTTCACGCGGCTTTAAAAAAAAATTTTGTAATATTTTTTTTACTTTACACTTAATGAAACTGATAAAAAATATAAATTGATTTTTTTAAGATGAGGCGGCCTTATAAAAAATTAAAAAAAAAAACTATTAGCCAGCAATACAAATAAAAAAGCAACGCAAGATAAATAATAAAATGAGAGAATATATTATAGAGTGATTTTATTCATTCCAATTGTGTGTGTACAAAAAAAAAATGAGCTCTCCTTTTTATAGTTACATAATCATTCCATGAAATTAATAAAAAATTATGGATCATAATTCCTTGTGAGATAGTGGGAGTTATAGGGAAGTTAAAGGTTGCTAATGAGAGATAGTGAGTAGACTAAGAGATATATGTTACGAACATCTACATTTATTTTAATAAATTAATAACACTCTCTCTTGAATATTAATTACAAAGAATATGCCTCATAAAAATCTTTACATAATTGTTATTGTGTAATAACAATCAAATTAATTATGAGAAGATGAAAAGACAAATCTAAAAGAAAATTTCTCTATTTATTAGATAAACTCATAAAAATCTTTACATAATTGTTATTGTGTAATAACACTCAAATTAATTATGAGAAGATGAAAAGACAAATCTAAAAGAAAATTTCTCTATTTATTATATAATAGAGAATATACAAAGATGAGAAATGGTGATGCCGCATCACCTCCTCAAGTCCAAGTTATATATATATATATATATATTCCCACCTAGCCCATAGTTTCCACTGGTCCTATTATGCCAACTGTCAAAGACTAAAAATGTAATCATTTGAAGAATTAGATTACGGTGCAACTGTGGTACCGTGCCACAATTGCATCCAACCATTGGATGTATTTGGATTGGTGGGATCCACTAGCATCCAATGGCTGGATGCAACTGTGACACGGTACCACAATTTCACCACAAGTTTCTCCTAATTTAAAATCTTTAGTTTAAGTGAAATTAAATATCAGTCGACGACGTATTATTTACGAAAAATTTATTAAACGACAAATACTTCTTTTGAAAAATCTTATTTGATAAACGTCGACGCATAATATTCAGGACAAGTCGTCTATGTACAAAATTTTTAGACGACATGTCATTTTTTATATGCGAATGGATGTATTGTCGTATTTACCTAAATGAAGACGATATTGTGCCGTACGTAACTATAAAAGAACATAGGGATCCAATTTCTGTAGGTTAATTACGATAAAAGAAAATAACTTTTACCTATTATTTAAACTAAAATGAAATTCGTACTCTATTTCTTTCGTGAATTTTGTCTATTTTTGTATGGAGATAGAGGTCATTCATACTTAAACAACAGATTTAGTATACCACAACATGGGAAAATATAAAACTAAGAGGCTCCATATCTGAAACAGCCAAGAAATAACTATGAAACAAGCCGATGGACTCTTATCCAATGCATGCCCTCAAAAGCTGAGTTTCCCTTCCAATTTTTAAGTTGGGTAGATTCTCCAGAGTAAAATTCTCTTCAATATTTGTAAGATAAGAATTTGAGGAAGTACAATATACTTGACTTAAGTTCTCTCGATAAATTTTTTATTATAATATACATAAATAACTGCTGAAAAAATAAGAAAAAAAAACTAGGACACAAGTTAATATTATTATTTATTTTTTAACGGGAAGTTAAATTTCATTATGGCCGGCCAATTTAACGGGAAGTTAAATTTCATTGTGGCCGGCTAATTTTTTTTTTTTCACTTGCCGAACCTTTTCTTTCGCTTTCTATCTCTCTATTGCTTTATTTGATGATTTAAAAGACTCGTACTGCTTAATTTTGTTCTTATTTATTTGTTTATCTATTTTTTGATTTCTTACCAAATATTATTTAACAACATCTAGTTAGTAGTAAATTTGGAGAAAATCATTTTTGTTTTAATGCCTTGCATCAAACAACCACCTACATTCAGTATTTTTTTTTTTCCTTTGATAAGACCTATTTTCAGTATTCACTTACTAATTATTAATTTAAGAATTATTCCAATAAATAAACTCCTCATTGAGGAATTAAATTCCTTTGCCTGCAAGTTGCTACTTCAAGATGGCAAGTTTAAGCAACTACCAAAAACCAGAACAAAAACTAGTTGTTCAAAATTAATAGCAGATCTATGAAGACGGTATACATAAAGCAATAACAACTAAGATGACCGAAATGAATCGGACTTTGCCATACAAAAACGTCACCGGTCATTCTTCATCAGAATAATTGAACTTAACAGAATGTGATTGAAGATCAATCTGCCCTCCCCTATAGCTCCCACGCTTCTTTTTGGTCTTTTCATGCCTGAAATCCCTGAGAGAGAGAGAGAGAGAGATTAGGCTCCAAAGTAACAATAAAAGCATTTTTAGTAGTAACAAGCAGACTGCTCAAGGCATTATCTAAAACCTCTCTTCCCAATTTGATGATGTTTAGTAGTAACATTGCCAGACACCTCTGGCTTCTTGATGCTTTTTCCACTCTTGCCTTTATTTGGTTTTCAGTTTTTTATACTTTCAAGCTTCAATATGTTACTATGAATGCCTTCCTATATAGGTAATTGTCGTTTTTTTTTTTAATTCTTTAAAGAAACATAAAAGAACTGAATGGTCATGAATAATGTAATTTCAAAGAGGATTTTACCATCATAAGATATTACTTGTAATCAGCCAGACAATGTATACCTCACTCAGTCATCATTTCATTTAGAAGAGACATACAATTACTGTGATAATTTACACATAGATATCTGCATTTCAGTCATCCAACTTTGTATTTCTTACAAGCAAATCTTGATTCTAAGCAAAAATTCCACTTAAGTTCACTGTTCATTCTATTTTTCTTGGCAAGAAAGATGATGCTCAAATAGAACGAAGACCAATGTTTGCATTGACAATATCACGTTCGAGGGGTTAAAAAAAATAAAATAAAACAATTATCTAGAATAATATGCATACAAAAATGTACCTTCCCCTAACTTGCCCAAGAACTTCTTGTGCTTTTGCACCATAACCAATCTCTGCACCATCCTGTACAAAAGCTTAGTGGTAAAAAATTTGTATGCATTCAAGAAACAAAAGATGAAGTGTAAAGAAGGAAAACAAACACAACTTTTCAAACCTTTGCCCAGTACGAATTATCTTTAAGCCTTTCATCAGTAAATTCCACTTCATCAACTTTTACCCTCTGAAATGCTTTAACCGATTTTGGCTGCAATAATAGTATTCATCAATAATATGAATCTGATAAATGTTTCCATCATACTGTGGATATAACTCTAGACCCAAAATCAAACCAACAGTTAGTTGTACAAATCAAACTTGGTTTTATCAGTTAGAGGACCTGGAAAATAAGTGCCAAAAAGGAAATCTTTAAAAATACACTTATGATAGAATATATCATGATTTGAATTCTTATTTGAACTCGGACTTAAAATAAAATACTTATGAGCTCAAATTCGATTATACATGTGCACACATAAGATAAATCATACTTGGTTTCAACCCGTAAAGCACCATATCATATGTATACATGATAAAATTTGATTTTAATTAGAAGATCTCTCAGATCGCATATCAATTATTATGGTCCGATTAATCAGATTCAGATGATAATATATCTGCACTTTGGATTCTTAAAAGAAGAAAGCCTCGGCGAACATGCCTGCCTTCACACAGGTTTTACAGATTGTGTTTAAATTCATACCTCGGCTGAACCATTTGCTTGCTTCTTCCTCGTCTTATTTGGGGCAGATTTCTCTTCATTTCTATCAGTCCCATTTACTTGATCATCATTTATCTTCAGTTCTTCTGAACCTTCTGTCTTCCTACGTTTGGATTCGTCAACTTCCATTTTGTCAGTAGGCTCAGAATCTTTTTCTTCAGAAGCCAATCTTTTCCTTTTCTTGGAGCCTTTCCTCTCCTTATCAGTTGTGTCATCCTCTGATGTCTTATTACGATCATTTTTGGACTCAGTTCTACCTGATTTCTGTTCACCAATCTCTCTAGATTCCGAATCACATGAACTTTTGGAGACAGAACCGTCCTTTTTCTTCTTACCTTTATCTTTGACACTTTCATCTTCCACTGAAGCAATGTTACCATTTGTTGCCATAGTTTCAGTAGCTAGGGAATCCCTTGCAGATTCAGATTCCTGAGCTTTAGTCCCTTGTTTGTCCTCTGTCCCTAGTAGCTCAACATCGTTCACAAGTGATTCAGAATCCAACTTGACTTTCTTCTTCTTTTTGTTCTTCTGCTTAGATTTCTCTTTTTCAGTTTCCTTAGAATTAGTCAATTTACCAGAATCTTCTGATTGCACGACTATGGTATGGACATCCTCATTGCTCCGTTTTTTCTTTTTCTTACTAACAGTTTCCGCACCAGCAGCAGACTCAGCCTCTTTGCCACTTTTAGAATCACCATCCTTCTGTGAATCTGAAATTTCACAGAATTAAAATAAGCATTAGCATTAGGTGTGTTATGATTTGTTTTTCAACCATTATTCTTCCCCCCCCCCCCCCCCCCCAATTAGGGGGCTTAGCAAGGAGTATCACCACAATCGTCATTAATACAAAACACGCTCACAGATTTATGAAATCAAACCTACCTTGCACCTTTTTTCTGCTGACTGTGCTGCCATTATCACTGCATGTTACAAAGTAAAAGATAAATGATAGCACAACTGAAGCTTAACTTAATGATTAAATAAGCAAATGCCCATCTCAATGTTGATAGAACAATAACAAAGGTCTAAAAGATACAAACTGCAAATGGCATTTTTGGCATTGTGTTGGAGAAAGAACGGGCAATCATCCATCTGAGAGATCACCATCAATATTCTATCAAAGCAGGTTATTCATATAATCTATTAACATACTGTAATAGCATTAAAACCTTGATTTGAATTTGCTAAAAACTTTCATAATTACTCATTAAAGTAATCCCACTTTCATAATTGATATATTATTATGGACTTGAAGACTGTGAATGTGTTACAACAGACACTAAGAAAAGTCCCAAAGCTGAAAACACAACCTGCATTTCAGACTGCAAGTTCTTTATATAAGCAATGAGACGTGTTATATACATAACAAAACAATGAGGTTCAGGAGATTATGCATCAGTATTTGGGAATTTTTAAAGTGGAAAAGAAAATTTTTTTTTTGTCATATTACCAAGTCTCAAAATACTTGCAGCACATATGCGCCAAATCCAGAGAGCAATCACTGAAATCATCTTTCTGCACCACAAGCCGAATAAAGAACAGCCATCATTCATCATCATCACTTACATTTTAAACAAGTTTACAAGCACAACATTAACCAACATGAAACCAATGAGACTAAATACTTGCAACATTGTTAAATGACACTACGAGCACAATTAGTCACCTTATGAAAAATTCATTAAAATAAACAAAACCCAACAAGCTCATTATGAATAAAGATACATTTAAAAATCAATTAGTGTGGCATAGCGACAACACAACAAGCCATCACCCATCACCCACCTCTATTTGAGCTTCAGACAAAAACTTCTTAAGGGTTTTGCAGAATCCATTGGATTTCAAGTACCCAGCTACTGAGCGAAGAAGGATAACCTTCTGCTCTGGCTTTAGAGCCCGGGTTGAGGATTTATTCATGCTTGGCTGTGGGTTTGCCTTTGCAAGTAACACTTGGCGAGGCTTGAATGATATGAGACTAGGGTTTATGCTTATTGTGTTCAAGGCTCGGGCTTTGGGCATGTATGTAAAAAATTTAATAGATAAGAATAAACCTTTTTAGCGGCTGAAGCTCTGCCCACAACTAAAGCTGTACTAAAAACTGAAGGACGAAAACCCTGCAAAGATGTGGGGAAGAAATTAGGGTTTATGTGGAATTCGGGTACCAGCATTTTGTAAGTTGTGACAAATTCTGGTCAGATCCCAAATTTTATATTAATCACATAAACTTAACAAATATAAATAAGATGACATTAAGGTCCTATCATTAAAATGACTCTATAAAGCTAAAAGGGTAATCTAGACATTTTATTCTTATAACGGCTGCGATTCATTCTCAAAAGTAGAGAAAAATCTGGACCGTGGATTAAAGAGAACAAACCTTTACAAAACCCTAATCTCGAGTCATTCTTTCTCTCTGAAACGAGCCGCGAAGCCAGAACGCCTCCGTGAAGAAGATAGATCTAAAAGACCTCTAAGAACAAAGTAACTGCTTCAATTTTCTTTGTTTAATAATAGGTTTTTTATTTTATTAATTAAAAATTTATTTATTTATTGAAGTTGAACCAGAGAGATGGCTGAAGCAGCAGCTGTTGTGGTACCAGAGTCAGTGTTGAAGAAGAAGAAGAGAGAGGAGGAATGGGCATTGGCCAAGAAGCAGCAGCTGGAAGCCGCGAAGAAGAAGAAGGCTGAGACCCGGAAGATCATTTACAACAGAACCAAACAGTACGCTAAAGAGTACGATGAAGAGCAAAAAGAACTCATTCGTTTGAAGCGTCAGGCTAAGCTTAAGGGTGGATTTTATGTCAACCCAGAAGCTAAGCTTTTGTTCATTATCAGGATTCGCGGGTATGCATGTTTATTGTATTTGTTATTGTAATTGCTGGAACTTGAGTCTCGATTTTCATTTGTTTTACATTTATTTATTTATTCGATGTATTTCAGTATCAATGCTGTTGATCCAAAGACCAAGAAAATTTTGCAGCTCCTCCGTTTGAGACAGGTAACCACTCAATCCTCCCTTGTGTTATTGCGATTTAATTTGTTATTAGAAATGTGTATTAGAGGTCTGCAATTTCCTTTTCAAATTGGATAATTAGTAGTATAGTTTGATAGTGTTGGCAAGCTTAGGGCTTAGCTATCAGTTTTGGATATACCCGTTACTATTGCTGAAATGTTTGTATCTAAGTAGTAAATTTGGGTGCATTAACTATAATGTTTTATTGGAATGAAAGAGGTTGGAATGCTTTTTGAAGCTTGATTTGCTAGCCATTTGTTTGGTGGTTGAACTCAAATTTAAGTACTTGGTTGAGCCATAGGTGTTCTTGGTATAGTTTGATGCTAGGAGTGCTTTTCTACTCTGATTGTTCTCGTAGTGTAGATGCTGTAAACTATTGGGAGATTCCTCTTTTGATACTGCCTTATATACTACTCTTTCCTGGTTATGATGTGATTCAAAAGATTTTACATTTAGAATTTGCTGCCATTGTGATGGAGATTATTTGTAGGTTTATATGTTTCATCTTCTGGGCTGATGTCATTCTTGGTTTTGCTGTTCCTGAATACAGATTTTTAATGGTGTCTTTTTGAAAGTGAACAAAGCCACACTCAATATGCTGCACAGAGTTGAGCCCTATGTAACATATGGGTATGCATTTGATTTGCCGTTACTAATTTGGGTATCGTCTAAAAATTTATCATCTGCTCAGCTTGTTTTGAAATTTTCTGTTGATGATTTCAGGTACCCCAATTTAAAGAGTGTCAGAGAACTGATTTACAAGAGGGGTTACGGCAAATTAAATAAGCAGAGGATTGCTTTGACCGACAATTCTATCATCGAACAGGTATGGTCTACTTTTAACATTTTTTGTGTGAATTCCTGTGTGTTCATAGGATAATTGTGTCTTCATGCAAGTAAATAAAATTCAGTTTTGTGTCTTAACATATTGGTTTATGATAACCTCCAACAGGCTCTTGGGCAGCATGGAATTATCTGCATGGAAGATCTCATCCATGAGATTTTGACTGTTGGTCCTCACTTCAAGGAGGCAAACAACTTCCTATGGCCCTTCAAGCTCAAGGCACCATTGGGTGGCCTGAAGAAGAAGAGGAACCACTATGTTGAAGGCGGTGATGCAGGAAACCGTGAAGATTACATCAATGAGCTCATCAGAAGGATGAACTAGGCTTCTGCAGAATATCCTACCCCTTTTGAAGAAGTTTTGATGTGATCAATATCTTAAATTTTGGTTTTTAGTGTTTCCTATTCCCTCTTCCCCCCCCCCCCCCCCAGAAGTTTAGTAGAAACTTTCTTACTTTTTATAACAGTGACAGTGTTGTTATTTTGGCTTCAGACTGGATTAGCATTCCAAATTTTATTTTTTGTTTTCATGTGTTTTAGTTTCAGTTATGAAAGTGGCGGATCTGTTTTTAATTTGATGGTGTGCTACCATCAAATTGTCCGAGCTGACGCTGCGCATTCATGCTTCTATTATGCGGCACGCCTTTCTCCTTCGCAAACAGTAGAACAAAATTGGAAAATCTCATACCAATAGTTTTTTTTTTTTCTCTTTTTCACTGCAATTTTATATTGAAAAATGAAAATCAATAAAAACAAAATTTCATCATTTTACTTTCTTTTTTTTTTCCAGTCCTTTTTTGGGTAATTTTCACTCAAAATAATATTGAAAAGGTGGATTTGGAGTTTATGTAAACAATGAACATATGAAATATAAATTTTAAAAAAATCAGTCTCGATATGGCTGTCTGATCGAAGCCCAAATAATATCGAGATCTACCTTAAGTTGAGTCCAATGAGATAGTCCAGTCCGTTTCGTGTCTTTTTTTTTTAAAAGAGCAATCCCAAATAGGGGATTTTTTTTGTTTTTCCAAATTGTCAAAGAATCATTTGTGATCGTCTATAAATAATTATCGTAATGATTAGAAAGGACCAAGATTATATTGCTGCCTGTTTCCCCATATCTGTTGATGTATGTAATGCATATACAGCAAGTAATTTAGTTAATAAATAAGTAAAGAAATAAATAAATTTGCTTAATATTATTATATTTTTGAAATAGCTGGAAGCTCCTCGGTAGCGGCCCAATCTTATCCGCAAAGGCAAAGAGTTAAGATGCTGAAGAACACGTGTAGCCTGCATGTTGCTTGTTTGATGAAACTTTGCCACGAACTCCTGGTCAATCGCCATCTCTTTTTCAGTAATCGATAGAATAATATTCATTCATTCAGTTGGAGTTAAGTCGACTCGAGACAAATAATAATAATGGAAGCACACAAAGAGAGAGCAGAGCAAGAGCAAGCGATGAAGAAGAAGGCAGAGAAAGAAAGTGATGAAGCTGGAAACAAGAATAACGCAGCGAAACCAGTGACTGTTAAAGGCCTGATTCGTGAATCCATCATTACTACCACTACCGGTGATGACGAAGATGGTGTTAATAGAGCCCAACAGCCTGATGATGTTCTTGCCTTCTCAAGATCAGTCAAAAAGATTGACTCTTCACTTCAATAATTAGTTATGTAATGTTGTATGATTAATTCAAGACTAATTTAAGCGTGTGAGCTCAACAGGCAGATGATGTTTTATGTTAGTTGCATACAGATCACAGCTTGTTACATCAAGGGTCTTTTTCTAATTACTTCTTGTGTTTCATTTACAAATGCACATTTTTTGTTTTTTTTGTTTTTTTTTTCAATTAATAATTTATGTATGATTTTAATGGCTAAGCTGGACAAATGAAGAACCCATCAAATAAATGCCCAACAATGAGTTAGGGTTAGCTAAGCTAGAGCAGGAAATGAATCTGTACTCGTAAGGGCGTTTATGCACGTTACATAGCACCTTGAAAAGATTATGCTCAAGAGAGCACATAATAAAATCTTCAAAATCTGTTTGGGAGAGCTCACGTATCTCAGGTTCGGGAGAGTTCTTATTAAGAGAGAACTCGCATTAGAGAGTTCGAAATAACATAGAATCAAGTAATGTCTTCACGTAATGTCTTCACGTGGTGTTTGGTTGGGAGCGGAGAATGGTGTTTGGTTGGGAGCGGAGAATGAAAAAGTAATGTCTTTAGGTGGTGTTTGATTGGGAGAGGAGAATGAAAGAGAGAAAAGTAATTTAATTTTTTTTAAAATTTTTATTGTTTGGTTTGATGATAAAATATATAAGAATTTAAAATTTATTATAATGTAAAATGTAAAATTTATTATTTTTAAATTCTTCTTATATTGAAAATTAAATTTTTTAAAATTATTTTTTAATTTGTAACTTGTTTAATGTTATTAATAATTATTATTTATAGTTTTATTTTATTAATTTAATATTATAAATGGACTTTCGTCGGAAAATCGTCGGATCGTTATCGGACTTTGTTGGAAAGTTACTGGATCATTGTCGTATGCTGTTGGAAAGTCGTCGGACAACTATTAGACTTTGTCGTAAGTCGTCGGACAACTATTAGACTTTGTCGTATGCTGTTGGAAAGTCACCGGACAACTATTGGACTTTCATCGGAAAGTCGCTGCTGGCCATCGGACCACCATTTTATATATATTACTAATATAAATAGTTTAATATATAAGGTAAATCATAAATTTATCTAAATAAAAAAATTACTATTTATTTCTTTATTAAATTTTATATTAAACTAAATAATAAAATCTAATTTCATTACTCTTCTCCATTCTACTCTTTTCCTCTCCTCTATTTTCTTCAAACCAATCATGACCTTAGAATCTCAAGTTTAGAAGAATGCACGTATCTTTAATTCAGAAGAGTTCATATCAAGTAATATATATTTAAAATCAGGATGACGCGAGTTTATATTAAGAGATATCAAGTAATATATTTAAAATCAGGTTCATGCGAATTTATGTTAAGAGTGAATCTTAATTCGTTTGTGTCCGTAACTGTGCGTGCATGTGTAGAATGACAATCTACTGACACTCTAAAGCCATTCGAACATAAATAATGCAATTCAAAGTTCCGATATTCAATTATTTCTCGCGGATCTCCTCGATCTTCAAATGTCTAACCTTCAACCAAAATTGAACTTAGACCATCGACATAGAGTTTTCATTTTTTTTTATTTTTTTATTTTTGGTTCTCAATCAAACATGATAGTCATAGAGAAGTTACAACTTAAATATTATTGACACGTACAACCGTGGATCAATGACAATACGCATAGGATTCGAAATATCTTTGGGGGACAACGTCGTGGCTTTATGAAACATACCTTATAAACACTACCACGCAACATAGATAAAGAGTACAAATCTTATTGTTGGCACCATAACGTATATTATTTTGTACATAAAATAATAAACTATTATCTGTAAAGTGATACTCACTGGTTAGGACTTAGGCCTGCTTCTTGTCGCGGGATGAGGACTTAGGTAGGAGAGGAGGTCGGGGGCCGCTCAAATTTCTCAGCCAGAGAGGTTAAATTGAGCCAAGCTGTGCTAGATTGGCTCAATTCTAGAATTTTCCAAACAAGAGCAATACAAGCATACTTGTAAGCTCCCAAGATCTCTTGTGAATGATATATCTTTTCTTAGGTTACATTACTCTCTCTTCACTCTAATTTTTTTTACAAGTATCATATGTTAGCTTAGATAGTCATAGAGTTCAAGACTTACCTAGCAACTTTAGTTGTCTTTTTGAATACTATCTTTTCTTTAGTTATATTACTCTCTCTTCACTTTAGTTTTTTGCAAGCATCTTAGCTTTAACTTAGATAGTCATAAAATTCAAGACTTACCTAACAACTTTTTAATAAAAATTATTTTTTTTAATATTGTTATATAAGAAAGAGACTGTATGTATTAAATTATTTAATAATTAAAAAAATAAAAACTAACCCAATAATTTTTTTTATAAAAAGTCAAACTCTTACTATTAACATTCTTAAGTAAAGTGACAAGACTATTACGATTAAAAGACTCTCCCACCGGAACAAAGACATTCCGATTGCTTCTTTTTAGTGGACTGAAACTAACACACATTACTTTACCGATTGAATTATTCATCCGTGACATTCCGCGTGGTACGTTTGGTGGCCACACCCCACCCATACCTATACAAAGTACATGTCAGTGAGTGGTGAATGGTCGCAGAGCCAAAGTGCAGCTTTTTAGTTTTTTCACGAACTGGGCAGTTTGGCGTTTTCTAATGATTTACCAGTCCTCTTTCTAGTTGAGTTTGTCGATCACGTGGTCCACTCGCAATCAACACCGTAAATTTCCTCTACTCTTTTAGTCTTGTATCGTTTCTTTCTTGTGTTTCTAGTTCCAGCCATCTTTAACTAGCCCCCAAAAACAAAAAGTTGAATGCACCAAAGCCACCAACCCTATATATATATATATCAACAAACCCACCTTGAATGCCATCTTGCTAGATCTAAACCAACCTAACCCAATATTTAGTTTAGTCTAGATGGGAGACGAAATGGTGACTCCTCCCATTATTATGGGGGAATTGAGTTCTGGTTCTTCAAGTTTAGAGTGTCGCTAAATGATAATATAATATTAATTTAAAAACATGCATTGAAATCTTCTATATATGAGGTGTTCATTATCTTTTGGCCGTTGAAGCATTACTTGAGTTGAAAAACAAAACAAAATCTCACCCAAAAAGCAGCCATTTTTCATTCTTTTAATTACTTTCCGGCTTTATCAAAGATTGTTCGATGCGAAAAGTCTTATAGTTTCGTGAAACCAAGATATTTTATCACGTAACCAAAGTTGTCAATCCGGTGATGCTTTAAATTACATAGGATACCATTGGAAGGCGAAAGCAATTAACCAAATGTGAATCTCTGAAGCAAAGTTTCCAGTATTGGATAAAATTTTGTACATTTCCTCGTGTTAATCTCCAAGGGGGGGACCATTTTCTGATCTTATGAGTTGGTTGTTGATGATTTTTAATCGTTGCTTCAAGTTCTTGCTCTGTTGGTGCATGTGACGCTGGTGACCGTACGTGTATGGTCTATTAGGTGAACTGAGCTAGGTTCTAATTGTTTGGCATTAGTAAAAGCAAATATAATTGACGTTGCATTTTGAAGTGCATTAATGGTAGCTCCATACCTATAATTCTTGTATCTAAGATTTTATGCCTCGTCAAGTTCGTAGTTTTTTTTTTTATTACATGAGACTATTGCTCAAAGTACAACTCATATTACATGAGATTATAATTAATATTTACAAATCAGACTATTACTATAACCAACTTACATTAATGCTAATGGAATTTTGCTCATATTTTAACTCTCACAAATATTCAAGGGATGTTCACTCCTCACTCTTGGGTAAGGGAGAATACTACATTCACTCAATTTTAATTGAGGAATGAAATACCCTCACAATACATTTTGTGGGGGTTCGAACTGCTGTCCTCAGCAGTGGCTCATCAAGTTCGTAGTTAAGGACAAAATAAATCCTAAAATATATTAATGCCTATCCTATCATAGAATTTGTTTCAAAATTTGCCTCAAATTTGGACCACCAATAAGAAAAATCAGGGTACTAAATTTGTGGTATACGAAAAAAAAGAGAGGTAAACTATGCAAAATTGATAATACCCAAAAACACTGAAGAATGAAATTAAGGTGATGCCCATCTCTGTACTGAAATTTTTTTTTTCCTGTTTTGAGTAATTATGCACATGTAATAAATCATGTTGACTGTTCGTGTTAATTAAGAAAATGAAATCGCAGCCACTTGCCACTTATGTTTAGAAACGTAAGATAACTTACGTCCGACGTTTCAGTTGGAATTATTACCAAATTGATGAGAAATAAATTATAAGTTCCTTATTTAATTCAAAAATTAATGGTAATATCATAGTTTGGTCATCTCACATGTGCTATTAATTAGTTAATTATGACAACTGTTTTTCATTTAATCCGCATAAACTAAAATTGCATTAATTACAAAATTCTAAATAGGGTAATCATCGTATGTATAGTGAATAAACGTGAAAATCTGGTTTGTCGATTGTTCAAAAGCCAATGAACTCTAAAATTAAAATCATAATGTTCATGTACTCCAAAATTAAAGAAAGCAACATCACAATGAAGTTTCTAATTAAGCAGTGTTCTAGATTTATTTGAGTTTCTAGAACGAATGAAAATTCGAGACATGCACGTTGCCCGAATCAACCGATTGTGTGTAGAATGTTCATTTGTTTAATGTGAATAAGCATGATTTATTAATTAATTAAGCAAATTACTCAAGAATTAATAATGGGATTGTTCAAGTAAAACAAGGATATAAAGTATCTAAAAAGAATATTTGAGTATTCCGAATCACATGCCTTTGATCAAGTTGACAATAAGTCTTGCATTATTTTATATACAAGAACGGATTTACAAAAAATTTAAATCCAATGTCTACTTGAGTTGTAATTAATTTTAAAAGTTTTCAGGGCATGCCTAGTTTTGTTAAGTAAAATATCGGACCAAAATTAAATATAAATACATTTACTAAATATTTTAGTTGTTGAACATTTAAAATTAAGTAAAATTATGATATTATAACTTACAAATACGAGTAAAATTACCTTAAACAACATCTTAAAGGATTTAGTTATGATACAACTGTGGTACCATACCACAACTGCACCTAATTATTAAATTTCTTACCATAATTAAATCTAAAGACTAGGTGCAATTGTGGTATGATATCACAATTTCACCTTAGCTGGACCCATCTCAAATCTACCCAACCCAAACTTTCTATTACATAATATTAGTGCGTAAAAATTGAAAAATATAATGAAACGTAATATACGACAATTATTGAAAGGTTATGCTTGCTCACCCTACACAAATCCCCTTAAAAGTTCGAAATTCCATCCAGATTATGGATCCTTGACTTCAAAAAAATTGAAAAAAAAATCCCAATCAAATTCAAAATCTGCTAATCACAGAGCAAAAATTAGACTTTGATTAGGTTACTTAAATAGAGCAAAAATTATAATAATATTGTAAAGCATAGCATTTTAAATTTTCAGTATGTTTAAGAAAAAAATGTAGAACTGAAGGCGTCTGACAAGATTCTGATTTTGACTGACGCTCCTGAGGAGAGAGATTGCAGTCATCACAATTAATGCGTGCAGAAACTGATTTAATATTTTGAACCAGCCCTGTCCACCAGATTAGACTAGCAAAGCACCAGTACCCCAGCACAACATAAAGTTAAAGTGTCAAACAAACCACCCCCCCCCCCCCCCCCCCCCCCCCAAAAAAAAAAAAAACTTCTTTTCCCCCATACAAATCATCAATGATACAACTCCAAGCGCCTAGAGCATAAACTACAAAAATACTTCTTTTTAATCTTGTAGCAGATGGGCAAGAAGCAGAACCTGCACTGACTCTCGAAATCAATGGCTAAAACTTTGCCTCCACAGTACGGACATGAACCTGGAGCTTGTTGCCTCCCCAGCTCACTCTCTTCTTCTGAACAGACGTACACTAAACACATTTTCTTCTTCTTTTATCTGATCTCTCGGGACTAATTATTATTTGGGTTTAGGCTAATGGGTGTTCTTTTCTCTTCTCTCTCTCTCTCTCTCTCTCTCTTTATTATTATTATTAATTTTTTTTTTTATAAGTTTTGAGTGTTTCGGTGGGGAAAATGTAAACAGAGCAAACTGAAGGCTCTCGAAATGATGTTGTGTCCAGACAGCATTTATATAGAACAGCATATGGGTTGGTTGGAGACAAATACCAAATATTACCGGGTTACTTTTTACTTTTAATATTTACCATTGTGAAAAAAAAAATTTAAGGTGAAATAATTCAACATGTTTTTTTTTTATAAAAAAAACATAACATGATGTATGACTGACAATTAATTTTTTTTTTCATATATAGAAAAGTCGAATTCGGATTTTGTATCAAGTCTAGTACGTATATTTTTTAATTTAAAAAGTCACTTAATAAATATTAATTATTATTTTTATTATTACTTGAATTTGAGTAACCGTAAATGAAAGACATTCATAATTCATAAAATTATGAATTATGATACAGTCACAAACTCTTGTATAAATTTATCTTGTATAAATTGATATGACATTAATTAATTAGTTAAATGAAAATATAAAATAATAAAAACAAATCATATAGGCTAAGAGATATTTAATTCAACTAATGAATTAACGCCACATTAATTTATACAAAATAAATTTATTCCAGAGTTTGTGACTATATCATTACTCTAAAATTATAGTCAAGGTAAAAATATATCTTTTTTTTTTGCTTAAAATACAAAAGAAAAAAAAAATTAACCCATTCCTTCTACTGAAGATACCTTAAATAAAAATTTTGGAGTGTAGCATTTTTTTACAATAATTAAGAATTTAAGATATGTTATCTTTCTTTTTTTTTTGGTAATCACTCTTACTTATATTTTTATTTATTTTTAATGTGGTTGCCTACTCAACTAAGGAATCTCATTAAACATTTTCTTCTTTTACCAGGGGGCGGTCTTATCTCAGACGGAAACTGTGAGGCAACTCCACCGGTTCGATCTAAAGCCGTCAAATCAAACTTACCACCAATCAAGCGGCAAATGGGCCCCTATTAACCGTCAATAGGTCCCCGCCTATGGCCTTTGACGGTCGAGATTCAAGCACAACTCGTCCAATTGTAACACTTTTAATTTGACTTTTTAACCGGGCGACGGGCAGGCGACGCCGCAATGGACGATAGAAGATAAATATTAAGAAAAAAAAAAAGCACGGCGTACGCCCATGGTTATCCAAAGGCTTCAGACTAACGTACGCGCACCCATGGAACAATGCGCAAATTTGTTTTCAAGATTCAAGCGTCTTCTGCTGAACATACACATAAGTAACGTAAGCAAGTACATGGGTTTCAACAAGGATTACGTGTTTTTTATTTGTCGTTTAGGGTCTTCTAGTTACTTTCCATTTACTGATCACTAATTCGAATAAATTAAAATTAGAATAAATTAAAATTAAAATAAATTATTTGTCGTTTTGACTCATTCTCCATAAGAACAGTCAAGGTACTTATAATTTTAATTATAATGTCTAAATGCAACATATGACAAAATATTAAAAGCGTGATTTATCAAAAAAAGATTTAAGTCTATTCTTTACAAAAAATAACTTAGCTCAACCTTTTATAAAGAGTAACTTAAGTTCATTCTTTATAAAGAATGATTTAGGAACTTAAACAATAGTTCTAAGTAAAATGTCCAAAGAAGAAGTTTTTGACAAAGTGTCAAAGGCACGATTCAACAAAAAATATCCTAAATTCATTCTTTACAAATAATAATCTAGGTCTACTCTTTACAAAGAGTTAACTAAGTCAATTCCTCACAAAAAATGACCTAAACACTTACAAAATATTTATAAGAGCACGCGATTACTAAGCATTCTACGGAATGTCCCTACAAGCATATATATATATATTCTATGGAATGTAACTATAGGCAAATAAACAATTTACGAAATGGGCATGTGGGCAAATACATATTCTATGAAATGGGCCTACAACTAAATAAACATTATACGGAATGAGCCTTTAGTCAAATATACATTTTATGGAATGCGCCTATAGGCAAATAAACATTCTACGAAATGAGCATGTGAACAAAAATACATTCTACGAAATGCGCCTACGAGTAAAAAAATATTGTATGAAATGCGCCTACAGGCAAATATATGCATTCTATGAAATGTGCTAACTGGCCAATAAGTATTAAACGGAATAAGCTTACAAGCTAACAAACGTTTTGCTGAATGAGCTTACAGATAAAATATTGCATAATCAATCATCTTTGTAAGGAACCAATATAAGTGCCGAATTTAATCTAAAGTCCATTAAACATTAATGCCCCAAAAACATAATAAATGTCCAAAGATTACTTGTCATGAACAAGTATTGACACATATGAATATGTATCTCTATGCATGGGTGTTGGCTGACACTTGTCACAAAAAAATGTCATATAACCTCTTCAATTAACTTTAAGGCTGTGTTTACTTTTTTGGAGTGGGAGTGTGGAGTGTGGATTCATCCCACTCTAGTGTTTACTTACCTTAAAAAATAGGGGAGTGGGAGTGAGAATCCGTGGGTCCCACCCAATTTTGGAGTGGAGAGTGAGATTCCCACTCCTATGGAGAGAGGTGGGAGTGGGAATCCATTCCCCCCTCTTCCCATTTTATCCTTATAAAAATAAATAAATAAATAAATAATATTTAATAAAATAAATAATATAATATTTAATAAAATAAATAATATCATATTTATTAAAAATAATAATTATATCATATTCATTTTATTAAATTTAATAAAATAAAAATAAATATTATATTTAAATTGATAATATTAAACATTAATTTTAATAAATATTAATTACTTAATTAATTAAT
>MKYO02001706.1:0-48546 GCA_002013955.2 Citrus medica
TCTCAAGTCAAAATCTAAAAACTAAATGGGGATTTACCCCTTTAAAAAATAAAGTCTAATGGTACATTTGACGTGCCCTAATAAATTAAAAAGTTGTTTGTGTCTTCTTTTAAATTGTAGTGAGTCTACCAATAAAAACAAGTCTTAGGAGTTTGGTTGTCAAATTTTCCCCCTATCATATTATCCCTTTTTAAAAAAAAATTATCTACATAATTTCTCTAAGAGATTGACTTACAATTAAGTTCTAACTAATTGACTTCTAATTAAGTTCTAATTAATCTCACAGGTTATATTAATCTTAGAGAATGGACTTGAATTCAATGATGTCTCATTCAATTATTTTTTGATAACAAAAAATAATTGAATGAGACATCATTGAATTCAGGTCTCATTCAATTGTTTTGGACGATAAGAATGAATTTAAAATTAGATGCATCAAAGTATGAGTCATGGTTACAGTCCAAGTAATTTTGGTTTTGCTATTACAAACCTATCCAATTAAACAATTAAGCTTTCAATCAAATTATAAAATTGGGCGGTCACAAGTCAAAAGTCACAACTCACACACCAGTAATTAAATTACTTTAAAAAGAGAATTTAAGTCAAAAGTCACAATGGAAATTGAATTCTTATATATTTTGTCAAACCAAACAATGGAAATAAAAAGAGAATTTAAATTATTTTCCTCTCCTCCATTCTCTTCCCCCAACCAAACACCACCTTAAGGTAATTTGAGGA
This sequence comes from Citrus medica, assembly GCA_002013955.2. Taxonomy (NCBI): domain Eukaryota; kingdom Viridiplantae; phylum Streptophyta; class Magnoliopsida; order Sapindales; family Rutaceae; genus Citrus; species Citrus medica. Next base: position 739 of record MKYO02001706.1, read on the forward strand.
ATTAGAATCAATGACAGAGGAGAAAAGTTTTTTGGGTTGTTTAGTCTCATTATTTTGAAGCTTCTAATTAGTAATAAGGTTTGATACTTTGATGACGGATAGCTCTTGTTTGTATAGTATGTCGCTGATATGACAAAATATCACAAATTGGTCGTTTCAGATACATCGATTACATGTGTATCTAGGAGTGGAAAGAGTTTTCGGTACCGCTGTATTGCCTCCTTTCCATTGATTCCATGCTATGCGTGTTGAGTTATTTTTTTTTTTTGAATAATTGAATGATATACGAGTACAAATAATAGGAGTATGAATCATATTTGGGGTCATTTGGCCAAAACTTGTCGTGTGGAATTGGAAAGGAGCAAAAGGTCTCAACTTCGTATTTGCTGGTTTAGAATTAGTAGTTTTTCATCTTAAAAAGATACGTAAAATTATAAATATTCGGATCCACACCTCATCTGAACTCTACATTCTCATACATCTTGTACATCCGTGGCATAAGATAACAAGGCAACTAAATGGCTTGGTAGCAAAATCTCCTTCAACTATATGATTTGTCTGAAGCTCCTCAAACCATTCTTAAAACTCAATAATGGAGTGGGACATGTCTGAGTCCGATATTGTCAGACTCTGCTAACTCCAAGATTTCGTCATTTTTGTCTCATTTCATGATCTGCCGTTTACCTTATCAAACTGTATATGTTTCAAAAAGAAAAAGTCACAAGAAAAATCCGTACATCTTTTGCTTCATGCAACGTGTCAAAGCCACAAAAACAACTTTAATTTTGCAATAATAATAACCTTGCCATAGTCAGCATCAAAATTAATTAAAGAAAGTAATTAATATTTCATAGTCAGCGTCAAATCTTCAGCAACGTGGACAGCAAAGCCGAGTATTCTAGCAGCTGCAGTCAACAGATGCGAATTGATGACATGGAGTGCCAGCTGGCATCAGACGGTTACACGGCTGCTCATGCATGTACCAGTTAGTTTATAAGCTAATATAATCTGTTATATTAGTTAAAAAATGAACCAATACCAAGGAAACCAACAAAACGAGTTGAACTGAAATCGCTCACCCCTACTAGGTTTCTTAGCTCATATGTATGGTTATATGCTCACAATGAATCCGTAAAATTTCCACCAATAGCAAGAGCACTAATTAGAATTTGATCAACTGATTTAGAGTGTTTGTTTACAGAGAAAATCTGAGTGAAAATAAGAGAAAATTTAGCTAAGAAAATTCATTTTATTCAACTCTCTAATAGAATAGGATTACAAGCTTATATACTGCTTTCCAGAATCTTCTCAACACTTACATTATTTTCACGTGTATTTCATCTTTCAGAGAAGCTGAATAACAAACTTAACAAGCTAATAACTACTTTGCTGATTGGACTGCCACGTCACCATAACTGACTTAACTAATACAAACAGTTAACACATATTCTTATCATCCCCCCTCAAGCTTAAGTTCGGGGGAGAACATTAAGCTTGGTATGAAGATAAGCAAACTGATCAAAAGAGAAGGGCTTGGTGAGGATGTCTGCAAGTTGTTCTGAACTGGAAACATGACTGACAGTGAGTTGTTTCTGTGCAATATGCTCTCGAATAAAATGAAAATCCAACTCAATGTGCTTTGTACGAGAGTGATACTTTGGATTGCTAGCTAATGCCTGAGCACTCTGATTATCACAATACAAAACAGGACTTTGAGTTGGCTGAATTCTCAGTTCTTGAAGCAAATAAGTAAGCCAAAGAATTTCAGAGGTTGCCGAAGCAAGAACTCGATATTCACACTCTGCTGAGGAACGAGAAACAATAGTTTGTTTCTTAGAAGACCAAGAAATAATGTTGTTTCCTAAGAATACACAATACCCTCCAGTAGACTTTCGATCATCTGGATCAGCTGCCCAATCAGCATCAGAAAATGCTGTTAAAGTCACAGACCCTGAATTGAAGAATTGAATCCCAAAGTGTGAAGTAGCTTGTAGATATCGAAGAACTCTTATATAAGCTTGCTAGTGTGCAATGGTTGGATGAGTTAGGAACTGACTTAGTTTGTTTACAGGATAAGCTATGTCAGGTCTTGTTAGCAACACATATTGAAGAGAGCCCACAATACTTGTTTACAATGAGGGATTATCAAAAGCTGCACCACTGTCCTTTTTAAGCTTATCACCTGGACTCATAGAAGTGTTAAAGCCTTTGCTGCCAAGCATATTTGCTTTTCTAAGGATATCACCAATGTATTTGGTCTGAGATAAATGCAGTCCCTGAACATAGGGTGTCACTTCAATACCAAGAAAGTAGTTAAGCTCTCCCAGATCTTTGAGCGCAAATTATGAATGAAGATATTGAATGACAGCCTCAATATGTTGAGAATTAGAACCAGTAACTAAAATGTCATCAACATATATAAGAATGAGCACAATATTATGGCAACCATAGATGTATCAGATTTTGAAGATTGAAACCTTTTATTGAGTAAGGAACCTTTCAACCTCTCATACCAAGCTCTAGGAGCTTGTTTGAGACCATATAAGGCTTTGTTTAACTTGCAAACATAACATGGATGTGCAGAGTCTATAAAACTTTGTGGCTGATGCATGAACACATCTTCTTCAAGCATACCATTTAGAAACGCATTATTAACATCTAGCTGTCTAATCTACCAATGATGCATCACTGCTAGACTTAGTACAACTCTGACTGTGCAAGGTTTCACAACTGGGCTGAAGGTCTCAAAGAAATCCACCCCTTGAGTTTGATGGTAACCCTTGGCAACCAACTTAGCTTTGTACTTGGAAATACTACCATCAGGGTTATACTTCACCCTATATACCCATTTATTGCCAACTATTTTAGCAGCACTCTCAGATGGTACTAAAGTCCAGGTTTGGTTTCTTTGCAGAGCATCAAATTCCTCCTTCATAGCATAAAACCACTTGGGATCATGCAAGGCACCTTTTACACTGGTTGGCTCAAGATTTTCAGTAACTGCTAGATATGATTTGGGTTTGAAAATACCAACTTTAGCTCTAGTAATCATTGGGTGAGATGGTAATGAAGATGAATGAGTTGGTTCAGCTGAATGATGAGAAGAAGAAGAATAATAAGTCTGTGCTGAACTGGAACTTGATGGATGAGACATTGCTGGATGAAAATTAGGAGATGATGACTCTACATTGCTACTGTCAACCTGAGCAGAACTTTGAAGGAAAGAGAATTGTACTGGTGAAGATAAGACATCAACATTTGAGACTTTTGAGGTAGAGTGTTTGAGAAACAATTCTTTGTAAGGAAAATCAGTTTCATTGAAGACAACATGCCGAGCAACAAACACTTTACCAGAGGAATTTAAACACTTATAACCCTTATGAAGTGGATTGTAACCAAAGACAATGCATTTTTTAGCATGAAAGTCAAGTTTATGCTAGTTCTAAGGTCTGAGGAATGGAAAACAAGAGCAACCAAAAACTTTGGGAAATTGATAGTCAGGTAGTTGATTGTGTAATTTCTGAAATAGAGATAGATTGTTTAGAACTAATGTGGGCATCCTGTTGATGAGGAAAGAGGCAGTATGAAAGGCTTCCCACAAAAAAGAAAGAGGTAACTGTGATTGGACTAGAAATGTTAAACCTGTTTCAACAATGTGCTTGTGTTTCCTCTCAACAACACCATTTTGATAGTGTTTGTATGGATAACTATACCTAAAACATATACCCTCTTGCTGAAGAAAGATTTTAAAGGCTATAAACTCACCCCCTTTAACTGACTGCAGTGTTTTGATAGACATAGAAAATTATTTTTCAACAAGAAGTTTGAAGTGTTTGAAGGTTTCTAAGGCTTCTGACTTTGCTGTGAGAGGAAAAATCCAAGAATATCGTGTGAAATCATCCACAAAGGAGATATAATATATGTATCCATGCATTGAATATTCAAGAGCCGGTCCCCATAAATCTGTATATAAAAGCTCAAGTGGTGCTTTTGTTTTAATTGTAGTAACAGAAAAACGAAGTTGATGCATTTTGCCATATTGACAAGCATAACAAAAACTACTGAATTGGTTTGAAAAACAATGTGTGGGAAGGCTTTTAATAATTGTTTGCAAAGCATGTTTATTGGGATGACCATATCTATTATGTAACAACTGAATTGATATCTTTCCAGTTCTAGAAGAATTTCCAGAAACAGAACATGCAAAAGTTTCTGGAGTATTTACATTGTTCAACTTTGACACATGATTATTTGACTCTGGTAGAGAGTTTACAACTTTATTATCAAAACAAAATGACAACATGGAACTTGGTTTAAAAAGATTTGAATTGCAATCTGCAGAGTGATGAGAGAAAACATCAAGTGACAGTACCTTGTGAAGACCACCTTCAACAATCCCCTGTGCCAGCAAAGTTCCCTCCTTGTCCTTAATAAAGCACATGGTGGAACAAAATTCAATGATTATGTTATTATCCAAAAGAAGTTTAGATATACTGATGAGGTTTTTGGTTATTTTAGGAACACACAAAGTATTGGTTAAGGATAAACATATGCCAAAAGAAGTAGAAAGATAAGTGCAGCCCATATGTGTGATAGTGAGACCTTGACCATTTCCAACAAACAACAGTTGAGTGCCATTATAAGGATTACCTTCAACTAGATTTTGCACATTGTTGGTGAGGTGATGAGTGGCTCCACTGTCCAGATGCCACCCCTGATCAGCAGCTGTTCTTGGCCCTTGATTCTGCATTGGAGAATTTAGAACAAAATTTCTGTTAAATCTGTTTCTACAATCAGCAGCTGAATGGTATGGTTTAAAACATATTTGGCAGGTAATATTTCCTCTGCCACCTCCTCTACCAAAACCACCAAAGGATCTTGGATTTCCACCATTAAAACCACCATTTCCAATAAATCCACCAGTATTTCCATTAAAACCACCAGAGTTTGAACCTCTTCCTTGATTTCCAAACCAGCCTCTCCCTGAATTTTGATCCATAAAACTACCTCTGCCAGATCCATAACCTCCTTTGTTGTTGAAATTACCATTTCCATTTCTATTCACAAAATTTCCATTCCAATTGCCCTAGTTATTAGTATTCTAGTTAGCATGGTTTCTTGACTTCTTCTGATTATTCCCAGTCTGAGCCACATTAGCACTAAAATTCAACTTAGTTTCCTTAGCTACACCAGAATGATTACTCTCAAGCCTAGCTTCATGAGATAACATCATAAAATAAGCTTCATTGATGCTCATTTTAAGAGCATTTGCCTCCATATAAACCACAACAGGATAATAAGATTGTCCTAGACCTGAGATCAAATGTGTAATGAAGTCAAGAGAACTAACTGGACTTCCAGCCATTGCTAATTCATCAGTTACTGACCTCAGTTTACAAAAATATTCAGTAATTGACATGGATCCTTTCTTAAGGTTATTTAGCAATAGAGGTGGGCAAAATCGGGTTCGGGTCGGGTCAATAATTCGGGTTGTATTCGGGTTGGATCGGGTTAGATTTAAAACGGGTAGGATTGAGTTCGGGTCAAATCGAGTCAGTTCGGGTTGGTTGAAATCGGGTTAATTCGGGTCAAATTCGGTTAATGCAATTTTGAGCTCTTTTTTTTTTCTTATTATTGTAGTTTTTATGAAAGTTTTAAGACATTTTTCTTAATTGTAGTCATTTTTACTAATTTTCAACTGAAAAAAAGAAAAGAAAATGTTATTAAATCAAATGAATAAAATTAAAATGCTATAATAGGATTATTTGCCTAATGGTTTGGAGGGTAGAATTAGGACTATTATTTGCTCAACCAACAAAATCCAAAGTTCCAAACTTAATAAAAGTTAAAATTAATAAATGTCTTAAATATTTGGCTTGATTTGGTCAAACTCATCAAAACAGAAATTAAGCATGTTTTTTTTTTGGGCTGAAAACTACAGAAAGCATGAAATAAAATACCAAAAAAAAAACAATCGCTCTCCCTCTATCAGAATTTGTATGTTTAAGCTTCATGAGATCTAATTAAATTAAAATAAAGAAAATAGCTTGAACTATTTGGAAGAACCAATAAATTTACTTATAAAGAACAAAAATAAGGTGACTACTTGAAATTAGGTTTGATTTGCTTTGGAAAAATTGAATATTAATAGATCAGGTGAACTTGTTCGAAGTAAGAAGAAAAAAAAATGAAGTGAAAACGGAAAAAGAAGAAAACAAAAATGGAAATGAAAGTGTGAATAGGCAAAAACAAATGGAAAAAAGAAAAAAAGATATTCGGACGATATGTGTTGTGTGCAGTGTTAGCTTAGGTTTTTTTTTTTGGGAACCCGATCGGGTATTCAGATCAGGTCGGGTTTGACTCAAACCGAACACAACCCGATCGGGTTTGTAAATTTCAATCCGATCGAGTTTCAATCCCGACCCAATCCGACCCGAACCCGAAATTTATCGGGTCGGGTCGGGTAAAATGCTCACCCCTATTTAGCAACATCTTTAAATGCACTTTCTTAGCTGATGTTTCAAATCCAAACTGTTCCTCTAGACTTGTCCAAAGTTCTCGAGAGGTTTTAGAATTTACCACAATGCTTAAGATCTCCACACTGATTGAAGATAGAAGCCAGCTCAAGATCATCTGATCTTGCCTTTTCCAAGTAGTGTAAGCAGGATTTTCTGAGATAATTGCTGCAGCTGTGCTTGTTGATTCACCAGTCAGCAGCTGGTTTGGACAAGTACGCGATCCATCAAGAAAGCCTTCCAGATCATTTGCTCAAATGGCTGAAAGGATTTGAGATTTCCATATAGTATAATTCGATCTGTCAAGCTTGATTGGTGTGGTGAAAGTAAATGTTGAGATTGCGGAAGAAACATTTGTACTAAGACTTGAAGAAGCCATGATCAAGAAGTGATTCAAGGCTCTATACCAAATTAGAATTTGATCAACTGATTTAGAGTATTTGTTTACAGAGAAAATCTGAGTGAAAATGAGAGAAAATCTGAGTGAAAATGAGAGAAAATTTAGCTGAGAAAATTCATTTTATTCAACTCTCTAACAGAATGGGATTACAAGCTTATATACTGCTTTCCAGAATCTTCTCAACACATACATTATTTTCACGTGTATTTCTTCTTTCAGAGAAGCTTAATAACAAACTTAACAAGCTAACAACAACTTTACTGGTTGGACTGCCACGTCACCATAACTGACTTAACTAATCCAAACAGTTAACACGTATTCTTATCAGCACTGAATTGAATTTTTGTTATTTTTTTTTTTATCTGCGTCTATGGTCCCATTCCAGGTCTGAATTTCTTCCATGAGAACATCCCTTCTAGAGACTACCTATCGATGTACTATGGTCTGTAGCTATGTTATTTATAATGCATTAGTTATTTTCACGAACTACTTGGGGGCTTCTTGCTATTTCTTGATCTGGGTTAGTGAGCTCAACGGCAGGCACTATCTCTGGAGGTGCTTGAGCTTGACTATTTGGATTATGATTCGAATTACCACTCTCAGTTCTGGGTGTTCCTTGCTCTCCATAGAACAAAAAGTGGGAATCTGCATGCTGTGAGTAGCTTGAAGGACTGGCTGGGTAGCGACTGTCTGGAGAGGCTTCAGTTGGACCCATACCATGAACTTGGATGCCACCTTTGTCTTTGAAAGTATGTGCACTGAGGTCTCTTGAAACAAATATTCTGAGAAAAATGCGAATTCTTGACAACAATGATGATTCTGAATTCTTCAAGACATTCCAGTGCTGATGGACAAAAACAGCCAGGAATATGATGAGAGCTAAGATTGCAGCAGTGCCAGCTATGAGAAACAGACCCCAGAAACTGTTAAGGCCAAGGCTGCGAGCAGAAACAACTGTACCCGCATCTGGGCAGCTCGAACGTTTCTTGAACCATGCATCTTCAATTTCTTTCATTTTATCCCCTTCAGTCACATTTAAGATTGCCTTCGAAACATCATGTACTAGAGGGGAATGTAATGGGAAGGCCTGTAAATCACCAAACAAGAGAAAATCGGCATGAGAAATTAAGAAGGTTGTAATTGCTGTGCTTCTGCTTAATTGAGAAAGCACGACAGCTTAAGTGTTTGACGAATGCCCTCTTTTACTGGCAGTTAATATTTATCAACCACCCATTCATCCATTCTTGCTAGTTAGAAATTTAATTGCAAATAGCCATGGACAAAAACTTAAAAGCCATGACGCCAGAAGAAAGTTCCAGAACTTACAAAACCAAACCCAGCTGTTTTGAATGTTGGTTCAACCATGGCATATTTGGAACAATGTTGTCCAATAAGCAACTTCGCGTAGGGAATTTCATCAAATGCTGCTGCAATGCCGCCATTTGCACTGCCTTTTTGGAAAAGTTCATCACATTCTTCATGAGAATTATACACTACAAGTTTCCTCTCATCAAAGCGTAATTGTTTCAGGATTCCAAGAACAAAGGAACCCTGCTGGTAGCCAACATTGTCCCCTCTCTTTATCAGCAAGTTGACATCAGTAATTGTTGGCTGCAGTTGCTCCACTGTAAGTAGCGAAGTCAAGCTAGCTGTGTAGCTTTGAATGAGAATGAGCACAACAAAACACCATACAATCACCACAAATCTGGCCAAGTTGCTTATCACTCTCTCCCCTGTATACGTAAAAGTTAAAGAAAAAACGTCAATGTAATGCCTTGCATGGTGAATGTGAATGCATTAGTATCTAATAGAAGTCAAGAAAGTTGATGGGACATTTATTACGTTGTGAAAAGACCATTGTTGAGAATGAGAACCAGAAGCTTGTGCCAACTTGATGCCTAGCAGGGCCACGAAAATCTTCGTTTACTCTGTGTTCAAGAACCCACACTACAAATCCAATGAAAATGAAAAAACAGCCACTTGTCACCCAAAGGTCCCATGTTAATGGCTGCAGGAACACCCATGCATTTCTCTTCTTGCTATCTTTGATCGGCACAATCATGGATACTCCAGATTCTGTATAAGGCAGTGTGAAATCGACATAATTTGATCTATTAAACACAATTGTTGTATCTCCCACCACAGCATCAAATTCCTGTTGAAAATCACATAAAACAAATAAATAAATAACAGGCTTTTACGTTACATAATCAAGATGTGATTAGTACTATTCTGATTAGCATTACGAGATGGATTTTTTACCCCGAGAAATACTTGGTAGATCAAATCATTGTATGAACCGGAACTGGTGCCATCAGGCTGTGCATAGGGGACAAAATCATAAGCGACAGCATATGGCAATTCCTCAATTACAGCTTTAAACACATCTATACAATATCCAACGACAGAAGTTTCTTGAGTTTTTGGATCAATTGTCACCTTCACAAAATCACTAAAGCCTTTCTTTACGGGCACTCCAACCCGTAGCTTCTTCCCATTCGTAGGAATCTCCCATCCCTTCGGATCAGAAGTCGAATCCCCTGGCCATATGATGGGTCTAAGTTTGGATTTTGTAGTCGAATTTGAACTCAGTTTCTGCGTTAGTCCTTTTTCTGGTGACCAAAATCCAACCCCTCTTGCTCCATTATTGACATTAATAATCTCAAAAGCTGAAGATTGTAACTGTCCATCAACAAAAATGTAGTCCCCCGTAAGCCCTCTGAATCTTATACTTGATAAAGCTTGGAGAAGCTTTGGACCATTTTGAGAGATCCCAAAAGCTTCAAGATCAGTTGCATTGCTAGAAACATTAGTCTTGTCAAAGCCAAAACTTGTGATACCGGCTTTCTCAATTGCCACGGCCAGTGCACTTGTAGCATCATAAGCTAATAACCCAAAAATGTTCAATTCAGCATCAAAAAGAGACGGATTCTCCTGCAAAAATTTCCTTTTCCATCGAACTCTAAAATTTTCGAGTGCCTTTGTCTTCGGAACATAGGGTCTCACACCTATCACTCCTTGCATTGAATCAATCATTGAAGGCTCCAATGTTCTTAACAAATTGGTCATGCCATCGGTCATGATCCACACACAGCCTTTATTCATCAAACCAATTTCGTTTGCTTTCTCAAAAATCCTGGAGCCAAGGGAAGGCAGCATATGCAAAATAAACACTCTGGTTTGCATTGTGAATAGTTTGTAAAGCTCTTTTTCAATTTGATCGTCAGTAGCCAAAGGAGAAATGACACTTCTATATGGCACCCTAGTGTCAATGGCTTGAAGGGCGTCAGTTAGAGAAGGAATCATTGCTTCTCCGTATTGATTGTCTACATAAATGGGCACAGCTTCTCTCCAACCGAAGGCTTTGATTATTGCAGTTATGGCACCAACTTGAGATGAGTCATTTAGGGCACCTCTAAAGAAGTATGGACTCCTAATGGAAGTAAGCGAAGGACTTGTTGCGGAAAATGACAAAATGGGCACTTGTGATTTGTTGCCTAGTTGAATTATAAAGTTGGTCTGCATGGAATTTTCAGGTCCCAGCATGGCCTGTACTTGCACATTTTTTAGCAAGTCCAGAGCTGTGAATTGACCAAAGAAAATTGTGATTCAATTTTCATCAAATTTTCCGATTTCAAGTAATAAAGATTTATCTATTAAAAAAAAATAAAGATTTAGTATTAATAGTAATTTAGTCCCTAATCTTTCATAATCCTTTACCGATCCTGGGTTCCTCAATGTTGTTCGGCTCCTGTAATTAATGTTGCAATTTGAAACACAAATCCCTCTTAACAGTGAAATTAATGACAAGTTATGTCATAATCCACGTTAGTTATATTATTATTTGCTTTGTAAACTCATAATCAACTCATTTTCTATCTTAAGTGGGATAAATTAAGCTCGCTCTTCCACAAATTTAGAAATTAAAAATTGAAATAGTATTTTCTGCCCTTTAATTCTTTAAATTGTTGATTACAGCTTTGAGGTTTTTCTCTTTGATCGTATTGATAGTCTTAGCATAAAAAAGCATAATATAATTATATCTCATCAACAAATGGATACTAATGTATGGTAGTAATGTGGTTGACAAGTTTCAAGATAAAAAATGAACTTCTTTTCGATGAATTTTTTAGTAACTATCTTTATCTAAATCTTTTTCATGTTGCTTATGTTATGAAGACTTGAAGAGTGATACTATCCCATAACATTGTCTAATTAGCTCACAACTTTAACACTATTTATGAAATGCTTCAGAATCATGGCATGCATCCATACAATTATCAGCATAATGTGAAATATATGAAATGCTTCAGAATCATGGCATGCATCCATACAATTATCGGCATAATGTGAAATTACTCACTAGTAATTTTTAATTATACTGAATCTAAAGAATCTCGCAGGTAAACAGAGACTCCTTTTTTTTTTTTGTTTTTGTGTTTTTGCTAAAAGAAAAGCATTCCACAGTCATTATCACTGGTCAACGGTTTTGCTTGCTCATACAAGCATCAAGATTCGTCGCTTCCCAAGTCCTAGTCTGGGAAAGCCACACGCATAGGCATAGACAAATGGTATGGGTAGAATTTTTATTTTAAAAGATATGTAATGGACAACGCCCAAAAGCTCGGACGGTCAAATAAAAAATATTAATATTTAAAAATTACTTGATCAAGCCCAAAATCCATAATTATAAGTGAAACTAATATATTATTTTAATTATTATTGTTATCTCACTTGTCAACGGTTTTGCTTATTTACAGCTAAGTAATTGGATAGCTTTTTTATATTGTACACAATTTCTATAAAAGGAGTACGCGAATTCTTCTTATCTTATTTTATTTTATTTTATTTTTTCATACACGTTTTCAGCTCCAAGTGATGACAGCTGTGGATTTTGACGGTCAAGACATGAATACTTTGGATTTTAAGCATCCAATGGAAACTCTAGCAATTAATTAGTAAAATTTAATGGGTATTTAATAAAACATAACTAGCTGTCAAGGGAAATAATTTGCTGTGCTTTTAGAGCTTACTTTTAGTAAATAGTTATAATGTTGATACGTTATTACTTACGATGGCAAAGAAAAGTTACTGAGCATTTACTTGCTAAACAGTTCGTCAACTTGGCTTTGGTTAATGAGCTGCCGAAAAGATGCTAAATCGTTTGACTCTAATATCCTGATATTTGCCTTTTACTTGTAAGTGATTGACATTAATACACAAATTAATTTGTAATAAAGAGGTAAGCTATTGAACATACGCGAATAAAAATGTATTTCCATACATATATGAGAGAAACTTTAAAGGTTAAATTCAGATCAAAAGAAAATGAATATGAATAACTATAAATTAAGAAGGAGCGAGAGATGGCGAATAATGATTGGGTACGTACCTGCAGCAGCAGCAGCAACAACATCTCTTTTGGAATCCCTGGTGTTAAGAATAAGCCTAGTTTTGTAGTGAGAATTGGAGTTATAAAAATCCGAAAGGCTTATGTTGATGCAACTCAAAGCTACCTTCCCAACTTCTCCATTTATGTCAAGAACCAACCCCACATTAACTGGAACTGTTGTGTTCTGAGACATGGCTGTGTTAGTGAAGAAGAATAAGCACATTTTGAAGCTTCTAATTAGTAATAAGGTTTGATATTTTGACGACCGATAGCTCTTGTTTATATAGAGATGTCGCTGATATGACATTCTCTACATGGGGGGTTGGACTAACTGTGGCATTTCTTATTTTAAAAGAAAAGGAGAAAAGTCTTTAGTGACCAGTTGGAGGGAAATTTCAACCTATTATATTTGTCAAATTAATCTTAACAAGTTGTAGCTTGCAACTAGCAAAACAAAATATCACAAATTGGTCATTTCACATACATTGATTACATGTCTATCTAGGAGTCGACATAGTCTAGGGTACCGCTGTATTGCCTCCTTTCCATTGATTCCATGCTATGCGTGTTGACCTTTTTTCTTTTTTCTTTTTTTATAATAATTGATCGAAATATGAATACAAATAATAAGAGTATGAAGTCATATTTGGGGGTCGTTTGGCCAAAACTTGTCGGGTGGAATTGGAAAAATGTAAAAGGTCTCAACTCTGTGTTTGATAAATGGTATCATGCTTTGATCATGCTACCATTTGACCAATTTAAATCATTTTATGGCACGGCAAATTCTGTGGTCAGCTGGGTTATGTTGATTTATTTTTTAAGAGAGTGATAAACGCAACACTTCTTGGCCAACTACTCGATGAAAATAAAGTTTTTATTATCAAGTTTTCGAAGCTTGTTCTATGAATCACATACATTACATTAATTTAACGAATTTTTTGAATTTCAAAAATTAGTTTAATAAACTAACTAACGAAACAATAAAGACAACTAATTTATAGAACTTTCTTTTTCGATAACTTGGTCGTTTTGTTTTGAAAGAAAGAGGCTGATCACAAATTGTCTTCCGAATTCTGTTAAGGTTTGAAAAGCAACGAGAATTGAGCAAATCGTAAAGTGGCAAAGACTCTACTTTAGGAGAAATTCTACCATATATCAAAGATTTTATATCACAATATGATATGGAACTACGAAATAATAATATTAAGACATATGGCAATAAAAATTTTAAAATTTTAAAATATTTTGTAATAATTCCCTCTTTTCATTATCCCCATGATTTTCAAAGTAAGAGACAAAATATTAAAATATTTTGTAATGGCTGCTGGTATGAAGTCATTGATTCCATGCTATGCAAATATGGAGCTTAAGAAGCTTCATATTTGCAGTTGTTCATCTTAAAAAGATACGTAAATTATAAAAATTTGGATCCACACCTCGTCTGAACCCTACACTCTCATACATCTTTACATCTGTGGCATGAGCTAACAAGGCATGCCCCTAATTGGCTTGCTAGCAAAATCTCCTTAAAAGATAGAATTCTGGACTAGTTATCTCAAAGCTCAAGAATATGATTTGTCTGAAGCCCCGAAATCCATTTTTTAAACTCAATAATGAAGTAGGACACGCCTGAATCCAATATTGTCTTACTCTGCTAACTCCAAGATTTCATCATTTTTGTCTCATTTCATGATCTATCGTTTACCTTGACCAAATCAAACCGTATACATTTCAAAAAGAAAAAGTCACAAGAAAAATACGTATATCTTTTGCTTCGTGCAGCGTACCAAAGCCACAAAAACAGCTTTAATTTTGCAATAATATTAACCTTGCCATAGTCAGCATCAAAACTAATTAAAGTAATTAATATTTCCTAGTCAGCGTCAAAATTAATTATAGTAATTAATATTTCCTAACACTAGGTTTTATTTTTGTCTGTGGAGGTAGTAATTAATATTATTTGAATGAGTCTAGCTATTGAGTATCGACAGTGCTTAATACATCACAACAACATTATCTTTACTTCGAGGAAGCATCCTTTGTCATGTCAAAATAAATTTCTTGATCAAGTACTGTGTTTTACGTGATCATCAATTAAGCTTATTGACTCGCAAAGATTCTCAAGGCAGTAGCTAGAGTTTTAAATTTCAATCGAAGGTTGCCTGTGTCTTAACTTTTCTGCGGTTACCTACTAGTGAAATCGCCATCAGCGGATTCTGTATATTCAAATTTAATACAGATAAACACATATTAGCTGCAGATGACTGTGGTTAACAATAAATAAAAATTCCTAATGACACTGCTTTCAAGACTTTAATTATTTTTAATTAATATGGGCCTTTCTTAATAACTAAATGTAATAGCTGATGATTTAAGAAAGTTGAATGAGTATGACAAATTTTGAAAACATCAAGTTGGACTTAAATGCTATTGCCCACCATACGCATCCCACCACAATTTTTTTCCCCTCGAATCGTTTTTTGATAAGCATATCCTGGGTTTATGGTAATCACTGCTATGAGTGCAGCTCTTTTGTTGAAAATCTAAAAAAATGGAGTTCAAAAGATTTTATTGAATGTATCCAAATAACCTTTTAAAACGAGGATTTTTAAAAAATACGTGTGTGTATTTTAACACATTAGAGATGTACGAGTACATTTGGACAAATCCTGGAAGTTTTGATCAAGTCTTGGTGTCATTTTCTCTTTTAAAAAAATAAGTGCAGTTTGCACAAGAAGTTGACTTCCAAGTTTAACTAACTCATTGTACGTCTTATTCAATTGGTGTTTATAACGCAGAAAGAAATTTCAATTAGAATTCCACATCACGCTCTCAGTCATGGTCACAGTCCCAAGTAATATCGTATTCAATTGAGCAACTCCATTTATTATCTATGTTTATTCCAGTTTTCTGTCTGTAGTCACGGCCACGGTCCCAAGTAATTTCGTTTTATCTCCCTTCTGACTGAGTTTTTTGAGATAGATGTATAGGAATGATTCGTTAATTGTAATTTTCTCGACAATTTTTGAGTAATCACCATCATCGATTAACGCTTGCTAAATAAAGATTAGTGGTGTGGAAGCAAGCAGCTATTTTTCTGAACAACATCAGTTCTTCCAGTCATTATTTTCTTTTCTATTTCTTGATGTTAAAGAAGCTCATGTGTGCAGAGTGGTCAGCAAAGCAGAGGATTATAATAGCTGCAGATCACAATTACAAGTTGATGACTTGACTTGCCAGCTGCCACCTGGTGGTTATATAGTTCTTTGTACACGTGAATATTAGCTTTAGTTTGTTATAATAGCTAATAGTTAGTTAAGCAAATTAGTTGTGCAGCTACGTGTGTATATAAAGAAGAACTTTATGCAGATTCATTAAGTGATTTTTGATTAATGCAATGAAAATATTTTCTCTCAAAATTTTCTTAGCATCCAAACATCTTTGATCTTTCACTCTTGATAGTACTTGATCATGCTTGATTTGATTTCCTGTTGTGATCTGGTTGCTGGATTAATCATTAGAATCATTGACGTTCAGAGATCAAATCTAGATATTGATTGTATTCATCTTATTTTATAACTATATTATTTGTCATTTGAGCACCTCACAGCAGTTGCAGCTTAGAAGTTAGAGCACTTCACTCCCAAACACACCCAATATCTAGGGGTGACAATTTAGATTAGGATTTGGATCACTAGACTCGGTCGAAGGACTTCCGTGCTCTCCGAAGAAACTAAAGTTGGAACCTGTGTGCTGCGAGTAGTTTGAAGGATTAGGTGAGTAGTGTTAGGAAATTGATGGGTGAAGAAAGGCCACAACTAAAATGAAATTGGAAGAAAATAAAGAACAAGCACAAAAAAGGACACCAGAAAATTACGTGGTTTGACTTTTAGCCTACATCCACGGCCGAAGACAGAGAGAAAATATTTTAATAGTGAACAAGAATCACAAGTATTGTGGTATTTTATCTCACTACCCAAAATCCCAATATAGCCAATCCCTCACTCATTAGAGTCACAAGAACTTTATAATTTAATTTTCTTAAAAAAAATTCACTCAAGCTCTCTCCTTTCTTTCTCACAAAATTGGATGCAGAAACCAAAATGGGGAGCTTCCTTCATATAGCCAAAATTGGCTATTATTTTAATATTTTCTTTCTTCCATTTTGGCCTACCAACCACCATTTGTAACATCTTCTTCATTCTTCTTTGTTAAAGTGTCCCTTTTTTTTTCTTTCCTTAGGCGGCACCTACTTGGACTTCAATTAGGCTATTTTGAAAAATGTTAATGGTTTGGCACCGCCCATCTAGAAAGGTGATGCCAACCATGACTTTGACATTCTCCCACTTGGAGATTAGATTCAGAATCAATCAATCTCCATACCATCTTTTCTGTTTTGTCATAATCATGTTGCCTACGTTTCTCCTAGGCCACAAGATGATCTACTCCAGACAAACTTATCAATATTGATTGGTTTGGTCATAACATCTGCTAGGTTCTCATTTGTATGGATTTTCTGTAAATCCACACTTCCATCTTCCACTACTTCTCAAACGAAGTGATACTAAACTCCTATGTGCTTGGTCCTGAAATGAAAGACTGGATTCCTTACAATGTGTAAGGCACTCTGACTGTCATAATACACAAAAATAGCTTCCTTGCAAGCTTGTGTATCCAAATAACCTTTGTATCCAAATAGCTTCCTTGCAAGCTTGTGTAGCTGCCATGTATTTTGCTTCTGTTGTAGATAAAGCCACAACGGTCTACAGTTTTGAAACCCAGCTTACAGCTCCTCCTGCAAGTGTAAACACATAGCCAATAGTGGATTTCATTTTATCAAGGTCTCCTGTAAAATCTGAATCCACATGGCCCCTGACACTAAGTTCTGATCCTCCATAACATAATGCAACATCTAAAGTTCCTCTGATGTATCTCAGAATCCTCTTCATAATTTTCCAATGTTCTCCACCAGGATTCACCATGTATCGATTGACCGCTCCCACTGCTTGTACAATGTCTGGTCTTGTACAAATCATAGCGAATATTAAACTTCTCACTGCTGATGCATATGGTACTCGAGACATCTCCTTCATCTCTGCTTCATTGCTAGGACACATACTTGAAGATAATTTGAAATTAACATGAAGTGAGGTAGAAATTGACTTACAATCGTGCATGTTAAAGCGTCGCAAGATTTCTTTAAGTAATTCTTCAGTGAAAGCCAAATCTTCATGTTATTTCTGTCTCGGTGAATTTGCATCCCTAAAATCTTATTTGTTGGTCTCAAGTCCTTCATTTGAAGCTCCCTAGCGAACTGTGTCTTCAATTCTTGGACTCGATCTTTGTTAGGGTCTGCCACCAATATGACATCCACATATAACAGCAGAATGATGAAATCATTATCCTCAAACCTCTTATAGTATGCACAATGATCTGAACTGAGTCTGTTGTATCCAAGGCTCATGATAAAGGAATTAAATATCTTAAACCAACACATCGGTGCCTGTTTGAGACCGTATAGAGATTTATTTAACCTGTAAACCAAATTCTCATTTCCCTTTTGAGTAAAACCTTTTGGTTGGAACATATAAATTTTTTCTTTAAGTTCTCCATGAAGAAATGCAGTTTTCACATCTAACTGCTCTAAATGTAGGTCAAATGCAGCACACATCGCAAAAATTACTCTGACTGTTGTGAGTTGAACTACCGAAGAAAATATTTCGTTGAAGTCAATACCTTCTTTCCGAGCATATCCTTTAACCACCAATCTTGCACGATACCGTTCCACTTGGTCATTGCCATCACGCTTGATTTTGTAGACTTATTTATTTTCAATGACTTTTCTTCCGCGTGGTAATGGCACAAGTTTTCATGTTTTGTTCTTATATAGAGCTTCGATTTCTTCCTGCATTGTTGTCATCCACAAAGTAACATCTGAGTTGTTTAAAAATTCATGGAAAGTTTATGGTTATTCATCCTCTGTTAGAAGACAGTATGCAACATTGATCTCTGTGATATACTCCGAGTGTCATACTAGCAGTCATCTCTCACGAGCTGACCGACGAACTTCTGGAGCCTCGGACTCGACTAGTTCTTGTTCCTTATGCTTTGGTGCTGTTTTAGAAGAATCTGAATCTTCTTTTTCCATATTATTTTTCACATATACCGGTACAGTCTCTGACTTTTCTTTTACAGTGCTATCATCTTCATCTCTCCTTTGTAGTTGATCTTCTACAACGATAACATCTCTACTGATGATAATTTTATGGGCAGTGGGGTCCTACAGACCCCTTTACTTTATCAGCATACCTCAAGAAGATACACCTCCTAAATATTAGATATAACTTTGTTCTTTCTTGGGCATTGTACATCACGTACACAGGACATCCAAATACATGTAGGTATGAGTAATCAGCTGGCTTTTCAGACCATATCTTCATCGCTGTCTTCAGCCCAATTTCTATAGATGGCGGCCGATTTACTATATAACAAGTAGTTTTGGCTGCTTCTGCCCAGAATGAATTGGATAGACCAGCAGTCCTCAACATATCTCTTATCTTTACTAAGAGTCTTGCTCATCCGTTCTACCACTTCATTTTGTTGAGGAGTGTATACTACCGTGAACTGCCTTTGAATATTTTTTTTCTTATAGAAAAGAAGAAACTCGCCGACTGTATACTCTTCACCGTTATCTGTCCTTAAGCACTTGATCCTTTTGCCATATTCAAGTTCCATATGCGCGATGTATTCTTTAAATATTGGAAATACATCTAACTTTTTTTTATTGAATACACCCAACATCTCCTTGAATAATTATCAATGAAAGTCACCATGTACTTTACACCTCCCATGGATATGTTTGGTGATTCCCAAACATCAGAGTGAACTAAGTCTAGAATGCATTTACTTCTAATAATAGATCTACTGAACTTTAATATATGCTGGTTACTTGTAACACAGTGCTCATAAAATGGTAAGCTTACCGATTTGAGCCCCGGAAGCAATTTTCGATTAGAGAGAATTTTCAAACCTTATTCTGACATGTGGCTGAGTTTGAGATGCCACATCATCGTTGATGCTTCTCCATTTGAAGCGACACACGCATCAGCTTCCTGTAGTGTTTTTTCTTTAAGCATGAATAGATTAGCACCGATCTTTTCTGCCTTCGTCAATACAAGCACACCTCTAGTAATCTTAATGAAGTGTGGCTGAGTTTGAGATGCCACATCATCGTTGATGCTTCTCCATTTGAAGCGACACACGCATCAGCTTCCTGTAGTATTTTTTCTTTAAGCATGAATAGATTAGCACTGATCTTTTCTGCCTTCGTCAATACAAGCACACCTCTAGTAATCTTAATGATCCCATTTTTAACATGAGTTTTGCACCCATGACTATCTATTTGTGCCAAGAAAAATAGATTTTTCTTCAGGCCTTTGACATGACATACCTGCTCAATTGTGCGAATTGTACCATCAAACATTTTGATTTTGATAATATTAATATCAACGATCTCCAAGGCATGATCATCTCCTATATAAACAGATCATCCTTAGATAGGTTCATATGTGTGGAACCATTCTCTTCGAGAGGTTATGTGCCAGGTAGCTTCTAAATCTATAAATCAGACATCAGATAATCATTTTCTGCCTTCTGAAACAATTGTTGCCTTGTTGTAGAGAATTTCGCCATCATCCGAAATACTTGCTACACACCCCTTAGCATTTGATGACTCGGGTTCTTTGCTCTCTCTTCTCTTCTGGTTGTTCCAACATTCTTTCTTGACGTGTCATTTCTTACCACAATTGTAGCATTTAACATTTTTCTTACTTCTAAATTTTGATCTACCATGATTGTGACTCCCATTGGGGTCACGTTCCGTTGATCTCCCTTTCGTCACCAATAGTGCATGTGCTTGCTGCGAACTTACTTGTTTATCTTCCTTACTTTTCTGCATGCTCTTCTCATTTAATACGGAGGCTGCAACATCGTCAAAAACTAGATTGTCTGCTAGATTGTTGTTTGTCAGGTCGATGGTGAGTTTTGAAAATAAAGTTTTTAAGGTGTTGATATAGTCGGTCACTGATGTAGATTCCGTCATTCGAAGAGTACAGAGTCTCTTCTTTAAGAAGATCTTGTTGTGTAGCGATTTGACCTCGTATAATTTTATGAGGTATCTCATATTTCCTTTGCTATTTTTTTCTAATTTTATGAGGTATCTCATATTTCCTTTGCTATTTTTTTCTCTGCCACACTGGATAATACTCCATCTGCAAGTGCCAAATGTAGATTAGAAATGGCTTTGCCGTTTATCTCGTTCCACTTGTCATCAGTTATCTCTATGGGCATTTTTCTAATTGCTGCCAAGCAATTATTTTTCCTTAATACAACTTTTATCTTCATTTTCCACAACAAAAAATTTTTTCCGTTGAACTTCTCAATTTCGTATTTTGCCGCCATCGCTTTTCACTACAAACTAACTTTGCTAGGATCGACAGTAACTGTATATGTGAACAATACCGTATATGTGAATAGTATCGTATACGTGAACAGTACCGTATACGTGAACAATACTTTTACGTGAATAATACTTTTACGTGAATAGTACCACCGACTCCAAAAAAATACAACCAGTAGCTCTGATACCACTGTTAGAAAATTGATGCTTGAAGCAGGGCCACAGTTAAAATGAAATTGGAAGAAAATAAAGAACAAGCACAAAAGAGGACACAAGAAAATTACGTGGTTCGGCTTTTAGCCTACGTCCACGGGCGAAGATAGAAGGAAAATATTTTACTAGTGAAAAAGAATTATAAGTATTGTGGTATTTTATCTCACAACCAAAAATCTCAATACAACTAATCTCTCACTCATTAGACTCACAAGAACTTTATAATTTTAAGTTCTTAAAAAAAAATCACTCAAGCTCTCTCCTTTTTTTCTCACAAAATTGGATGCAGAAAATTGGCTATTATTTTAAAACTCCAAAGTGATATACCTTATGAGTTGTGAGTTATGCAACATGATCAATCATATATATATATATATATATATATATATATATATATATATATGAACTTTTCCTAATAAAAGTAAAATATGAGGTAGTATAATTGATGATTATCAACTATAAAAATATAAAAGCAAATAAACTTTAAACCTACTTACATTGTTATTGTAATAACAATGTGATATGAGACATTGTTATTGTAATAACAATGTAATATGGGATTTTCAAAGGTTCGAGAGAGTTACGATAAAAAAGAGGATTCTAGTTATTGATTTATGATGATTTTGTTTTCTTTCTTTTCTTCAAACTAAACCTTTTCTAAATACTTTTTATTAGGGATGACAAAATTATCCGCAACCTGTAAACCCATAAAACCCCACCTGATGTGGGTAATTTTGTAGGTCGTAGGCGGATTTGGTTTTTCAAATTTAAACTCATTGCGCGTTGTGAATGCATTTAATATTGAGAAAAAATCTGATAGATACAACTTGTGTATCCGTTAATCTATATTCTTTATTTTAATTATTTATGTTTTTAATTTTCATCATAAAAATTACATTAAAGATTTAATCATAAATATATGTAAGTTAAAGTTCCTAATTTCTAAACCTAACTCATCTCACTGCAACATATGTATATATATACAATTTTTCTCTAGTGCAGGTGCCTTATTTTGTTTTTCACTACAGACATGTTATTAAACCGTATGTTTTAATTATTTTCTTTACTGACTATATAGTCCTCCTCCAATAAGGCGCCCTCATTTTTTCTTGCGGACAATTGTTAAATAGTTTGGTTTAATAGAGTCGATGCATAAATGCTATTAAATTGCATGGTTTAACATATGCGCATTAAAAAAAATGAGAGCATGATAACTCTATGAATTGAGAGTTATTATGGCAATTTTAAACTTAAATCAAGAGCACTTAGAGATTAAATGATGTGTTTTTATTGCATTTTTGTTACGTTTTGCATAAACATTCATTTTGGTTTAGTCTTAATAAGTTTTGCTTGATTTGAAGTAATTTGTGCTCAAAACATGTGCATAATTGTAGGTTTCCAGAAGCTTATAATTCATGGAAGGGATGTTGAGACAGTAGGCTGACAAAAAATGAGGAAGAATATAGCCACAAAAGAAGTGAAAAAAATCTGGAGCAGTGCAGTGCTGTAGCCGTTGCTGGAGCAACCATTGCTGTAGCAATCCTGAAACAACGACAGAGAAAACTTAGTGCAGGATATCTGCAGAATTGCGATCTGCAGTTTCCTAATATGACTTATGCACGCCCTAGGCTTTTGTCTACCCTAGTTTTCAGTTATAAAAGGGGCGCACATCACATAAAACAACGGCAAGGAATTAACATTGGAAAAAACCAAGAGGAAAAGAAGAAAACAATCAGAATTCAAGGGAGCCATTTCTGCATCAGTGAAGAATCCAACAGAGTTATTTGGATTCAATGTTTATCGTTCTCTAATTATTTTTTTCTTTACTCTTTGATTGAACCGATGTATTTCGTGACCAATATTTTGGTGTTTGTTTTTCTTTTTGAAAGTATGAACTAAACTTACTTGTAGTTGAGTGACAAACAATCTAAATGAGTTTTTTTACTGTTCTTATGAGTTGCTATATAATTGCTGTAGCATTTGACTTTAATAACTATTATTATAACTGTTATTTCAGTTGACCACTCATTTAGTAGTTCAAGTTAAGATAGAGCCGCAAAAGGGCTTGTCTTAGTGGATATTATTGGAGTAATACTTGATTTTAATTTAAGTTTCCTGGATTAAGTCTTTCTTGAATCCCATAAGGGCTATACTTGAAGTTAAGATTTGTGAAAAACTAGATATAGACATTCACCATGTAGGGTATAGAGAGTAGATGTTCATAATGCCATGCCTTGGGTAAAATAATAACTAGTCATTGTTAGGATATTTAAGGGTATGAGAAGTCCAACACGCGACAGCTAATAATGCAAAATAATTCTGCCAAATGCTGTAGGAATTGTTGTAGCAACTGATAGTAATTTGATCAAAAGCAGTCAACCCATGAAGAAAGTTTGATCATTTAACTACTTCATTCTCATTTGATTCTTTTACGCAATTTATCTAATTTATTTTATTACTGCAGTTAATTGTTTTATTTCCTTACAATTGTTAATTTCGGTAGTAATCAACTTTAAATTTGCTCATCTTGAAATAAAGGTAAATTGTACTATTGTGATTGCTGTAGCATTTCTAGTAACATCAATCCCTATGGAGACGATCTTGAATACTCATCACTTTATTACTTGTTGTGTACACTTGCATATTGACACTAATAGCATTAGTATTTATACCCAACAGAGCACCAATACTAGAGATAGAGTGCGTGTGTGTATAATAATAATGATCTAGTGAGGGCATCCTCATCCTCATTTTAACAAAGTGAGGATGCTTTTAGTAGCGAAGAACCACAAATACACACACACACACACACACACGTGTGTGTGTTAACATAATTAGAAATTTTATAATTTTCATGTTTACTATTATTGATCTTTTATTTTAATTCAATTGACTTTATTTGTTTTGTTTTAATGACTTGAACCTAATGATTGTTTTACTAAAGTTAGATTTTTGTTTGTTTAATTTATTTTTATCAGTAGTTGTACAAAATTTATTTATAATACTTGTATATTGATTAAAAGATGGAGAAATGCAATGATTTTAGTGATTATGATTTGCCTACAACATAAATATTTTGTGTTAGACTAATATATTTTGTGTATTTAATTTAATGTCAAAATTTTAATTTTGTATTTACATTGATAAATTCTAAAATTGAGTATTGTATGCATATTTTTTAGGTTATCGTTATAAATTTATAGTTTGAATTATATAATTTAAATTTTTATGTATTATTAAAAGTATTTTTAATATTTTTTATTTTAAATGAGAAAACCCACAAAAAAATCTTTTGCGGGTTGCGGGTGGGTATAGTAATTGTTAAATCTATAGTATGCGGGTCTTTTGAAAAAATAAAAATTACTACAGGTTGCAGATAAATTTGATAATTTAAATTTTTTGTGAGTACAAATTTAATAATAATAAACTTACAGCAGGTGGTATCCATTCACATCCCTACTTTTCACCGACCTCTAGTTTTTTCATTTAGGACATTTCAGATTCAAACTTGACATTTTGAGACGCAAAACATCAGCATTTTGGGTTAAATTAATTTATTGACTCTAACGGATGTCACTATGGCTGACGAATGGAGAGACAAAAAAAAAAAAACTTTATTAAATGTTTTATATATGGACCACGCATGAATCTCTCCGGACATGAACTTCGGAAAACAATCAAAACTCCTTATTGTTTCAGTAATACCATTTCCCCTCTCATATTTCAAAATTCATCATCACTGATCAATAAGAATTTCTAGAGATAAAATAGGAAAAGATACAAAAATATCGAAAGTTAACATAATTTTTTTACAACAACGAGGTTAATTTTGCTGATCGTCCCTCTGAGAATTTTAACTTGAGTAAATAGAAATATGGTACGATAAATCGCGACTAAAAAGAAGCGAGAGATGGCGAATAATGGGTGGGTACCTGCGGCAGCTAAAGCAACAACATCTCCCTTGGAATCCCTGGTGTTAAGCAGAAGCCTGGTTTTGTAGTGAGAATTGGAGTTATAAAAATCTTAGAGGCTCATGTTGATGCAACTCAGAGCTACCTTCCCATCTTCTCCATTTATGTCAAGAACTAACCCCACATTTACTGGAGTTGTGTTTTTTGACGTGGCTGTGTTAGTCAAGAAGAATAAGATCATTAGAGGAATCAGAAATTAAGAATGGGAAAGAGGAAAAACTGTTTGTTGGGTTGTTTAGTCTCATCACCTTGAAGCTTATTTTAGTAATAGCTACGGTTTTGATATTTTGATGATGGAGTCATGGAGTGCTTTATTTCTTATATAGTGTTAAAAGTTTTGAAAAGTATGAATTACACAATTAATGCCTATAGAATAAGCAAGTACTTGACTCAGGCTCTGCATGGAAAGTATATATTAATAGAAACAAGAGGAAAATTCTTTTGGAGACTTTCGCTGCATGGAAATTTCATCACATACACCTCCTAACGTATGTATCACTTTAGCAGCAAAGCTTTAGCCTTTTGGATGCTCTCGATGCATTGCACTTAAGTCACTGAATTTGGGAAAATGATCGATTTTTTTTTTTTTTGAAATGATTGAAATCCCTATTAAATTTTAACACTAAGGAGTTTCAAAGGATTTTAAAAACAGGGGGGGAATTTCGATCATTTTCCACCACTGAATTTCCACCTCATATATAAATTAATTTATTACTGATTGAGGAGTGCAAATGACAAAAATCTAAAAAGATAAGAAAAAAAATTAGAATTCAAATTTTGGCACACGTCAAATAATTGTTAACTAATTTACTAAGGATTGGTAGCAATCTAAATTCGAGAGATCGGTTTGGTTTTAGAAAGCATTTTTTTTTGGTCTACATGTGTGTGTATACATAATACACTTGTAAATTTGTTACGCTCCTCGGATACCATAAAATATGAGGTCTATTAAAAATCTGAATTGAAAAACATAACATAGATAAAAAATCTGTTAGCATATAGTTTGAAAATCTATACCATATAAATGTGAGATATACCCCTATATCAAAGATGTATATCTACTCTCTTTAATTTAGTATTTGACTATTTGTATTCAATACTTGTATAAATAAATAGCCAGTCTCTTTCATATAATATTATTATTTATAGAGCAGTGCATCACAAATTGTTTATCTCAAAAAATTATTTTAAATGATATGGTATTCATCAATTAATTGGTGAGATAATACAATTAATTCACTTAAATTTTGTTAAGAATTACCAACCACTCATTTAATGATACGTCATTTGAGATAAAATTTGGGATAAAACAATTTGAGATGTGTATTTTTATTCTTATTTATATATCATTATAACTTTCCAAGTTCAAAAATTAACATAGCATAAGAAAAAATAAAATAGTTTGTTGTCTTAATAGCAAAAGTCCTTAAATAAAAATTGACTTGGGACAATCTCGAAGCCATAAGATATGATTTGTCGGAATTTTTTTATTCACAGGAGTATTAGGACAAGCTGAGTCTGATCTCTATTTTGTCTCATTAATTTACTTTCATCATCTATCATTTACCTTGACCAAATAATCAAAACCATTTACGCATCCGACTTGTTACGACGTATCAAAGACACAAAACCAGAATCCCCAAAATTCTTCAATCTTAATGAACTTGTGAAAGTCAGCATCAAGATAACATTAGAGAGATATTTTCTTTAATTAAGCTACTAATATAATTAATTAAGTAATACAAGGTTATATTCTTTTGTTCTCAAGAGGAAACTTGTTTGAATGGGTCTACGTACGCGCAACATTAATTAACCACAAAAACATAGTTTCACCTTGAGGAAGCATCAATTATTCTTGATCAAGCAGTGTGTTTTACGTAATATATCAAGCTTATTGCCTTGCAAACATTATTTATTTCACAAGGCATTAGCTAGGGTTTTAAAAAACACAGAGAAATTTCCCAATGCAGAATTTTAAAGTGCGGGAACGTCCGAGAAAACTTTAAAACCGTGCAGTTTTAAAGCTTTATTTCACAATACTATTAAACCATGGTTTTAAAACTTTTCCAGACTTTTGCTGCACTTTAAAATTCTGGATTAAAAAAAAACTACTTTTCATATATATATATATGAGTGGTTTTCTAATTAGGGATTTCTAACTTTATTAAAGTCTTGAATTAGCTAAAAGACAAAAAAAAATAGATTTCAATTCACTACATGACAAAATACAGCGCATTAGAGTCAATGTTTATTTTGTCTTTTAACTTGTTCTTAACTTTATTAAAGTGAGGGATGCGGGAAAAATCCGGGAAACATTTAAAACCGCGGAGTTTTAAAGACTTAAACCGCATGATTCATACGTTTTTCCGGATGATCCCGCACTTTAAAAAAAATTATATATATATATATATATATAGGTCGAGGGTACATAACTACATATGCTACTGAAATCTCCATCATCAATTCTAATTTTTTATTCTGAATATACGATACAATATATAACACATATGTTCTACCAACAATAATTAGTTAAAGTAAATGAAGGTAGCTGCCAATATTTGGTGAATATACAATCAGTAAGAAAATTTAAAAATTTCTTAATAACGTTGCTTTCAAGGCTTTATTTCTAATTAACGGCTCCCTCTCACTATTTATATTTGCATATATGGCTCCTGATATATTTGAAAAATGTTAAATCCTGTTGCCAATTAACTAATTGTATCTTTTAAAAAAAGTTATGATGATCATGATTATTATTACTATTTTTTTTGAAAAAAAATACTTAAACCTTCAAAGTGTAAACTCTTAATATTTCACGAATTAACATTCAAATCTTTTCAAAGTTTGGGTCATTGTGATCGCTATTGTGCATGCTTCTTCTCAGCCTTGATTCTTTGTTTTTTTTTTACCCATTTATTGACTTTATCATCATGTAGATTTTTAAAAATATTAAATATTCGTTTAATCCTTATATTTAAGCTAAATGTCTATTTGGTCCATATATTTAAGGAAAAAAATTACCTCAAAACACTCATACTACTAATATGTTATACTCCAACCCTTAATTTTTTGTTTCCTTTTACAATAATAAACTTACAATAATATTCTTGGGATATTAACAAAAAGAAAAAAATTTTATCAAATTAATCTTAAAAATAATGTAACAAAATTGCACAAAATTTTTATATTATTATTTTACTTGTCGGATTAATTTTTGATAAAATTAATATTTTAAAAATAATTATTAGTAAGATTGTCAGAATATTAAACGTTGCTTTAAATTGACTGATATTAATTAATTTATAAATAATTATTAGTAAGATTATTGCACATGTACAAAAAATACTCTTTCACACTGATATTCATTGGTTTATTTGCTAATTAACCTTTTTATAGATAAATTAATTAATATCAAGAATATTATTGAAAGGTTATTATTGTAAAAGAAAAGAAAAAGTAAAGGTAAGAATATAACGTATTCAATTGTAGGGATGTTTTAAAAATTTTTAAAATATAAAAATTAAAGTATTAGGCACTTAAATCAAAATATAAAAATTAAACGAGCATTTACCCGTTTCAAAAATAAAGTCTAATGGTACATTTGATGTGCCCTAATCTTCTCACAAAAATTTGTGAGTCTACCAACAAAAGCAAGCCTTAGGACTTTGAGAATCAAATTTTCCCTTTATCATATTATCCCTTTTCTTCCCCCCAAAAAAAAAAAAGTTGTCTACATAATTTCCCGAAGAAGTAGGCTTCTAATTAAGTTCTAACTAATCTCACACGTTATATTAATATCAGAGAACGGACTTGAATTCAATGATGTCTCATTCAATTATTTTGGAAGATAAGAATGAATTTAAAATTAGATGCATCAGAGTCTCAGTCATGGTCACAGTCCAGGTAATTTTCGTTTTGCAATTACTAACCGATCTAAGTAAACCATTAAGCTTTCAATCAAATTATAAAATCCGGCCGTCACGAGGCAAAAGTCACAACTCATGAACTCACAAACCAATAGCTTCTTGCGGGTACTATTTCACAATTTTTTTTTTATCATTTTCAAACTTGGAATGCGTAAGGTCGTGCTTGTGTAACCCAACATTGTATTTACAAAAATTCAAAGGCTATTAATTCTTTCTCTGCTTATTCAACTTACCCGTCTTGAACAATAAAACAAAAAGCCAATCGTAAAGAAAAGGGCAATAAATGAAGCGATGAAAGATTGCATACATGATCTAAGTCCTCTATCAGTTGTCTCCAAAGCAAGTTGACTTGTTTCCACATTGCGAAGAAGAAATAGAGGGAATTGTAGGTCCAATGGCCCTAATGAAGGATTCTGACGGGAAGGAGGAGGCAAAGACATCCACCCACCTCCTTTACCCTGTACAGAGAGAAACCCCAGCAAATCATCATCATGAAGCCGGTGGACAGAAGCCCTCGTCCCACATGGCAAGGTGGAACCAGCATGACCAACATAGTCTGCAGTTAGCTCTGAATTCAAATGATACTCACCCACCACCTCTTGACATTGAAATTCAGCTTCAACATCCGCAAATGCCACTTGCCATAAAATATCTCTAGAATCTGAAGGATAATACCATATCTCATAATTTGTCCTCATGACATAAAGCAAATCTTCCGATCTATTCGCATAAATACGAAACTCTTCTTCCGCGCACGGAAGCCCTGAGCCTAACGTAGATGCTGAATTATCTGACCCATGACTGCAAATCATTCTACCCGACTTGGCATCGACAAAGAGCACGCTAGTTTTTTCGTTGCCTAATAAAAGTGCACCGTCATCCCATACATGTGGCATCCTTCTCATAAACTCTTCAACATCTATAGAGGGTTTCTGCTAAACAAAAAAATCACATTAGCGTAATGCAAATATACAAACTTAACTTGCTGACAAAGTACATATGGCAGCAGAATGTGGCAAATGACAAGATGTGTTCTTAGTTATTCACTAATAATAGAACAACAAAGTCGGCAACTCTCACTCACGAAAATTAATAAAATAATAGGTGTAACAATTAGCAGGGATACCTATTAATAAAATAATATGTGTAACAATAAGCCTGGTTTTGTAATGAGAATCGGAGTTACAAATAGCCTGTCAGAGACCTCCTTTTATCTAGATCCCCTGCATAGTCAGCATCCACATATCCTTCAACATCAACTTCTGTACCTCTTTTTACACTATAGATGAGGCCATAATCAGCAGTCCCACTGAGATATCTTAAGATCCATTTTACAGCTCTCCAATGCTCCTTTCCAGGATTAGTCATATACCTGGAAACTACACTTACTGCATGAGAGATATCTGGCCTTGTTAGGACCATGGCATACATTAAGCATCCCACAACACTTGAGTATGGAGTTGTGCTCATCTCAGTTTTTTCATTTACAGCCAAATATTCTCAAATAAGAATAGTCTGAAGATTTGCCAGACCAGACCTTATATGGGGTTCTGAAATTGATTCCAAAAGAGGGACTCATGTTTACCATGTAGCAAGCAATATCTAGAGCTTTAGCCTATAGACTCATGGGTAACTTAGAGTGGATCAGCATACACCTAACTTTATCTATTAGGGTCTAGTTCATTCTTTCAGCTAATCCATTTTTCTGTGGTGTGTGTCTTACTGTTTTGTGTCTAACCATACCATGTTTTGTACAGAAATCATCAAAGTCCTTATTGGAAAACTCTAACCCATTATATGTCCTCAGTCTTCTCACCTTTCTATTTGTCTGTGTTTCAACTAATATTTTCCAGTTCTTAAACTAATCAAACACTTTGTATTTGCTCTTCAAACTAAACACCCAAACCATTCTTGAGAAATCATCAATAAGAGATAAGAAATACCTAGCTCCACCTAGAGAAGCTGTCTGTGCAGGCCCCTACATATCAGCATGAATGTAGTCTAGAGTCCTCTTTGAGTTGTGGATACCAGTACTGAATTTCACTCTTAAAGATTTTCCTAGGACACAATCTTCACAGAACTTCAAAAGCTCTATCTTATCTACTCATAAGACTCCCTGTTTTGATAGTTCAATTAAGCCCCTTTCACTCATGTGGAGATGCCTTCTTTGATCTTATAGATCCACTTGCGCCAACTACTTTCTTCTTTACTGATTTTAGAATCAGATCCCATGTATGGTTCTTGATCAGTGATCTCATTTCTTCATCCATAGCTGCAACCCACTTCTTTGAGTCCTTACTACTGACAGCTTCAGTGTAAGTCTTTGGTTCATCTTCTTTTATTCATTGTGCTGCTGATAGTGCAAATGCAATCAAGTCTGCATATGCATACCTCTTAGGTGGCTTTGATTCTCTTTTATTTTTATCTCTCACCAACTGATAATTTCTGAGGTTATCATCACCTTCTGATTTACCTTCTTGTTCAGACAAATCTATTCCAGTGCATTCTCAGGCCTTGCCTTTTTGTCAACTTCTGTGTTGGAGCTTGGAAGCTCCACCTCAAGAAAACTCTTCTTGTCACAGCCTGACTCTCTCTCAATGGTTTGATTCTCAGTAGCTGAGTTTTGAAACATTTCATGTTCATTAAACACCACATCCCTGCTGATTATTGCCCTTGGTGGCTTCATGTCTGTACACCACAGCTTATAACCCTTCACACCAGCAGGATATCCTAAGAACACACATTTGAAGGCCCTGGGCTCTAACTTCCCTTACTTGACATGAGCATAAGCTGGGCAGCCAAATATTCTCAAATAAGAATAGTCTGAAGATTTGCCAGACCAGAGCTCATATGGGGTTTTGAAATTGATTCCAAAAGAGGGACTCATGTTTACCATGTAGCAAGCAGTATCTAGAGCTTTAGCCTATAGACTCATGGGTAACTTAGAGTGGATCAGCATACACCTAACTTTATCTATTAGGGTCTAGTTCATTCTTTCAGCTAATCCATTTTTCTGTGGTGTGTGTCTTACTGTTTTGTGTCTAACCATACCATGTTTTGTACAGAAATCATCAAAGTCCTTATTGGAAAACTCTAACCCATTATATGTCCTCAGTCTTCTCACCTTTCTATTTGTCTGTGTTTCAACTAATATTTTCCAGTTCTTAAACTGATCAAACACTTTGTCTTTGCTCTTCAAACTAAACACCCAAACCATTCTTGAGAAATCATCAATAAGAGATAAGAAATACCTAGCTCCACCTAGAGAAGCTGTCTGTGCAGGCCCCCACAGATCAGCATGAATGTAGTCTAGAGTCCTCTTTGAGTTGTGGATACCGGTACTGAATTTCACTCTTAAAGATTTTCCTAGGACACAATCTTCACAGAACTTCAAAAGCTCTATCTTATCTACTCCTAAGACTCCCTGTTTTGATAGTTCAATTAAGCCCCTTTCACTCATGTGGCCTAACCTCATATGTCACAGCATGGTTTTATTTATTTTCTAGTTTGACACAACAACATCCCCTGTGACAGCTGATCCCTATAGCACATATAGACCATTGCTCATGTTCATTTTCATCACAACCATTGACCCTTTCAAGACCTTTAAAGTGCTTGACTCAAGTTTAACTAAGCATCTTATTTTATCCAGCATTCCTAAAGAGGTAAGATTTCTTTTTAGATCAGGCATATGTCTGACATCCCTTAGTTCCCTAATCATGCCATCAAACATTTTCAACCTAATTGAACCTCTGCCAACCACTTTACAGCTTGAATCATTACCCATTACTATTATCCCACCATCACAAGTCTCATAGTTTGTGAATAAATTTTTATTAGGGCACATGTGGAAGGAACAACCAGAATCTAAAACTCAATTACCTTTTGTTTGAGCATCGGTTGCTATTAGAACTCCAGCTGAGTCATAGCCATCAGATTCTTCAAATTCTGATGCAACAACAACATCTCCACTCTTCTCCTTTGCATTATTTTTCTTATTTTTCAATTCAAGGCAATCTTTCTTAAAATGGCCCTCCATGTGACAATGAAAACATTTCAAGTTCTTTGGCCTGGATTTTGATCTCTTTTTCTTGTTCTTACTTGTCTCTTTCTTTTCAGTTCTTCTTCTTGCTGTCAGACCTTCTCCATCCCTAGTTTCTTTCTTGATTGCAGCCTTGAAACTCAGAGCTTCTTTTACATCTCCCATAGCGAGAGTCTGTCTCCTATACATCAATGTATCTACTAGATTCTCATAGGAACTCGGCAGAGAGCAGAGCAAGATCATGGCTAGTTCTTTATCATCAATCTTCACATTGATGTCTTCAAGATCCAAGATGATCTTGTTGAAAACATCAATATGATCGGTAATTGATGATCATTCTTCCATCTGCAAGGTATAAAGCTTCTTCTTGGTGGCTAGTCTTTTAGCCATTGACTTCTTTGTGTATAAGTCTTCAAGCTTCTTCCATAGTCCTGTTGCTGTTTTTTTCCCACACCCCACCCACCTCTCTGAGTACACCATCCCCAAGACTTAGAATAATTGCACTGTGTGCCCTATCAAGCACCTCAGATAATTCTTCTTTAGTTCCTTTCATTGGCTTATTGGATGATGACTCATCATCAAGTACAACATCCAACCTTTGATGCACCAGTAAGGCTCTCATCTTGAGCCTCCATAGGTGGAAATCATTTTCGCCAGTGAACTTCTCCACTTCAAGTTTAGTTGACCCCATTACAAAGATCAAGAAACCAAAGATAGGCTCTGATACTAATTTGTTGAAACCAAATCAATCACCAAGACCAACTTGGAATCCCCAAGACCCACTCTATGAAACTTGATCTTGATCTGGAATTAATCACTAAACTAAGTTTTGACAAGAAAAACGAATAAGCACTTGAAACTAACCACACAAAAAAGAAAATCAGATCACACACTTGCACCAAGGATTATAGTGGTTCGGCCAATTTCTTGCCTACATCCACTGTGGAAAATGAAGCAAACTTTTTACCGATTTCAGAGAACAAGTTACAAATATGAAGAGTACATGAAAATGAATCGATTCCCTTAACAACAGATCCTATGGCTTTTTATACTCCACTCTGACCAATCCGAAAGAACCCCAAGAAGTCAGTTCACGCTCCTGGGTTTCTAGCCAAGAAGACCTCCAGCTGCTTCCCACGTGATCTAACGGAAAAAACCACTTCTTGAATTTGCTTTGGGACACTTGTCAAATGTTCACCTAATCTGTTGATTAAAACGCAGAGATGGCTGCCGTTTGAGTTAGTGAAACATGTGACGCATCACGTGCATTACTAACGAATCCAACAGACATATCGTTTGTATCAATCAGCTGTTCTGAACTCCAATGCTTGACATGTCGTTTATCCTTACTGACAAACAGACGACGTGTCATTCATATCCCTGAGATCAGATTTGAGCTTCATAACTCCAACAGTGGTCATTTCACATGCATCGATTACATGTGTATCTAGGAGTGGAAAGAGTTTTGGGTACTGTTGTATTGCCTCCTTTCCATTGATTCCATGCTATGCGTGTTGAGCTTTTCTCTTTAATAATTGATATATGAGTACAAGTAATAGGAGTATGAAGTAACATTTGGGGGTCATTTGGCCAAAATTTGTCGTGTGGAATAGGAAAGGAGTAAAAGGTCTCAACTCTGTATTTGCTGGTTTAGAATTGGTAGTTGTTCATCTTAAAAAGATACGTAAATTATAAAAATTTTGATCCACACCTCGTCTGAACTCTACATTCTCATACATTTTGTACATTAGTGGCATGAGATAACAAGGCACCTAAATACCTTGGTAGCAAAATCTCCTTAAACTATAGAATTTTGGAGTAGTTATCATAAAGCTCAAAGATATGATTTGTCTTAAGCTCCTCAACCCATTCTTTAATCTGAATAATGGAGAGGGACATGTCTGAGTCCTATATTGCCATACTCTGCTAACTCCTAGATTTCACATTTTTGTCTCATTTCATGATCTACCGTTTACCTTGACTAAATCAAACCGTATATATTTCAAAAAAGAAAAAGTCACAAGAAAAATACGTGTATCTTTTGCTTCGTACAACGTACCAAAGCCACAAAAACAGCTTTGATTTTGCAATAATAATAACCTTGCCATAGTCAGCATCAAAACTAATTAAGTAATTAATATTTCCTAGTCAGCGTCAAAATTAATTATAGTAATTAATATATCACAACAACATTATCTTTACTTCGAGGAAGCATCCTTTGTCATGTCAAAATAAATTTCTTGATCAAGTACTGTCTTGTACGTGATCATCAATTTTAAACTTCAATCGAAGGTTGCTTGTGTCCAACTTTTCTGCAGTTACCTACTAGTGAAATTTCCATCACCGGATTCTGTAAATTCTAAATCAATACAGATAAACACATTTTAGCTGCAGATGACTTTGGTTAATAATATATAAAAACTCCTTAATGACATTGCTTTCAAGACTTTAATTATTTCTAATTAACATGGGTGTTTTTTAATAGATAAATTTAGATGATTTAAGAAAGTTGATTGAGTATGACAAATTTTGAAAACATCAAGTCGGACTTAACTGCTACTGCCAACCATACGCATCCCACCACTTTTTTTTTTTTTTTTTTCCCCCCGCTCTTTTTTTATTTTTTTTTTTTTTTTTGCCCCCGGATCGTTTTTTGAAAAGCATATCCTGCGTTTATGGTAATCGATGCTATGAGTGCAGCTTTTTTGTTGATTCTTCTGCGATATTGTTGTTATTTTGCGAAAATCTAGAAAAAAAATAGAGTTCAAAAGATTTTATTGAATGCATCCAAATAACCTTAAAACACTGATTTCAAAAAAATACGTGTGTTCATTTTAAAACATTAGAGACCTACGACTACATTTGGACAAATCCTGGAAGTCTTGACCAACTCTTGGTGTCATTTTCTCTTTTAAAAAAATACGAGCAGTTTGCACAAGAAGTTGACTTCCAAGTTTAACTAACTCATTGTACGTCTTATTCAATTGGTGTTTGTAAGAGCAGAAGGAAATTTCAATTAGAATTCTACATCACGGTCTCATTCATGGTCGCACTCCCAAGTAATTTCGTATTCAATTGAACAACTCCATTTATTATCTGTTTATTCCAGTTTTCTGTCTGTATTCATGGCCACGGTCCCGAGTAATTTCGTTCTATCTCGCTTCTGACTGAGTTTTGTGAGATAGATGTATAGGAATGATTCGTTAATTGTAATTTTCTCGACAATTTTTGAGTACTCACCATCATCGATTAACGCTTGTTTAATAAAAGATTAGTGGTGTGGAAGCAAGCAGCTATTTTGCTGAACAACATCAGTTCTTCCAGTTATTATTTTCTTTTTTTATTTCTTTATAGTATTTGATCATGCTTGATTCGATTTCCTGTGGTGATTAGGTTGCTGGATTAATCATTAGAATCATTGACGTTCAGAGATCAAATCTAGATATTGATTGTATTCATCCTAATTTGTGGCTATATTATTTGTCATTCAAGCATCTCACAGCAGCTGCTGCTTAGAAGTTCCAAATTCTCACCCCCAAACGCACCCAATATCTAGGGATGACCATGTAGATTAGGATTTGGATCACCAGACTCGGTTGAAGGACTTCCATGCTCTCCGAAGAAACTAAAGTTGGAATCTGTGTGCTGCGAATCGCTTGAAGGATTAGGTGAGTAGCCAGTGTGTGGAGAGGCTTCAGTTACACCTGTACTATGAACTTGGACGCCACGTTTGTCTCTGAAATTATGAGCGCTGAGGTCTCTTGAAGCAAATATTTCGAGTAAAATGCGAATTCTTGACAACAGTGATGATCTGGGATCTGATCTCTTCAAGACATTTCTGTGCTCACAAACAAAAACGGCCAAGAAAATGATGACAGCAGAGCTTGCAGCAGTGCCGGCAATTAGAAACAGTCCCCGGAAACTGTTAAGGCCAAGGCTGTGAGAAGAACCCGCAGTACTTGCATCTGGGCAACTAGCATGTTTCTTGAACCATTCATCTTCAATTTCTTTCATTTTATCTCCTTCAGTCACATTCAAGATTGCCCTTGAAACTTCAGGTACCAGAGGGGAATGTAATGGGAAGGCCTGCAGATCACCAAACTAAAAGAAAATCAGCACGAGAAACTATTGTGCTTCTGCTTAATTTTGGGAGCAGAGCAGCTATAGGCTCTATGCAGTATTGTGATGCTGTGGCTTTTAATCGGTATATGCTGTTGTTGAATGAAAATTTTTACAGTCAAGGGAAAGCTAATAGGTGTATGTTAGACACTATTGGCTATCAAACAAACGTAATACTTAGCTTTGGCGGCCTAGCAGCAAAACCTCTGATCTAAACTCAATCAAAGTGTTTGGTAAATGCCCACTTATACTCGGCAATTATGTTTATCAATCACCTATTGCAAATCCTTTGACGGTTAAAAAGGTGCTGTTTCTCAATCTCAAATATGCACTAACATACTGGGATGGAAAGAGAGAAATTTTGAGAACTTACAAAGCCAAACCCAGCTGTCTCGAATGTTCGTTCAATCAGTGTATATTTGGAGCAATATTGTCCAATAAATGGCTTCGTGTAGGGGCTTTCATCAAAAGCAGCTGCGATACCACCATCGGCACTTCCTTTTTGAAAAAGTTCATCACATTCTTCAGGAGAACTATACGCTATCAGTTTCTTCTCATCAAAGCCTAATTGTTTCAATATTCCAAAAACAAACGAATCCTTGTGGTAGCCCACATTATCCCCACTCTTTATCAGCATTTGAAAATCAGTAATAGTTGGCTGCAGTTGCTGGACAGTCAGTAGCGAAGACAAGCTAGCTGTGTAGCTTTGAGTGAGAATAAGCACAACAAAATACCATACAATCATCACAAATCTGGCCAAGTTGCTTATCACTCTTTCCCCTGTATACACGTAAAATTGGACGAAACATGTCAATGTAATACCTTGCATGATGAATATGATCGCATTAGTTTCTAATAAAAATTATAAAAGGTGGAGGTGAAGTCAATTACTATGTGAAAAGACCATTGTTGAGAACGAGAACCAGAAGCTTGTGCCAACTTGATGTTGAGCAGGGCCACGAAAGTCTTCATTTACTCTGTGCTCAAGGACCCACACTACAAATCCAATGAAAATGAAAAAACAGCCACTAGTCACCCACAGGCCCAAAGTCAGAGGCTGCAGGAATACCCATGCATTTTTCTTCTTCTTGTCTTTTATTGGCACGACCATGGACACTCCGGATTCTGTGTATGGTAGTGTAAAGTCTACAAACTTTGATCTATTAGCCAAAATTGTTGTATCGCCCACCACAGCATCAAATTTCTGTTCACATACACCCAAATTAAAAAAAAAAATCTTATAATTGTATTAAGATGTGAGCAATCTTAAAATTTAGCATAAGAACGAGGAAGGATTGAAGAATTGTTACCCCACGAAATACTTGGTAGATCAAATCATTGTATGAACCGGAACTGGTGCCATCAGGCTGTGCATAGGGGACAAAATCATAAGCGACAGCATATGGCAATTCCTCAATGACAGCTTTAAACACAGCTATAGAATATCCAGTGACTGATGTTGGTTCTCGACTATTTGGATCAATTGTCACCTTCACAAAATCACTAAAGCCTTTAGTTACGGGCACTCCAATACGTAGCCTCCTCTTATTCGTAGGAATCTCCCATCCCTTCGGATCAGAAGTAGAATCCCCTGGCCATATGATGGGTCTAAGTTTGGATTTTGTAGTCGAATTTGAACTCAGTTTCAGCGTTAGTCCTTTTTCTCGTGTCCAAAATCCAACCCCTCTTGCTCCATTATTGACATTAATAATCTCAAAAGCCGAAGATTGTAACTGCCCATCAACAAAAACGTAGTCCCCAGTAAGCCCTTTGAATCTTGTACTTGACAAAGCTTGGAGAAGTTTTGGACCATTCCGAGATATACCAAAAGCTTCAAGATCAGTTGCATTGCTAGAAACATTAGTCTTATCAAAGCCAAAACTTGTGATACCGGCTTTCTCAACTGCCACGGCCAGTGCCCTTGTAGCATCATAAGCTAATAACCCCAAAATGTTCAATTCAACATCAACAAGAGATGGATTCTCCTGCAAAAATTTCCTTTTCCAACGAACTCTAAAATTTTCGACTGCCTTTGTTTTCGGAACATAAGGTCCCACACCTATCACTCCTTGCATTGAATCAATCACTGAAGGCTCTAATGTGCTTAACAAATTGGTCATGCCATCGGTCATGATCCACACACAGCCTTTATTCATCAAACCAATTTCGTTTGCTTTCTCAAAAATCCTAGAGCCAAGGGAAGGCAACATATGCAAAATAAACACTCTGGTTTGCATTGTGAATAGTTTGTAGAGCTCTTTTTCAATTTGATCGTCAGTAGCCAAAGGAGAAATGACACTTCTATATGGCACCCGAGTGTCAATGGCTTGAAGAGCGTCAGTTAGAGAAGGAATCATTTCTTCTCCGTATTGATTGTCTACATAAATGAGCACAGCTTCTCTCCAACCAAAGGCTTTGATTATTGCAGTTATGGCACCAACTTGAGATGAGTCATTTAGGGAACCTCTAAAGAAGTATGGACTCCTAATGGAAGTAAGCGAAGGACTTGTTGCGGAAAATGACAAAATGGGCACTTGTGATTTGTTGCCTAGTTGAATTATAAAGTTGGTCTGCATGGAATTTTCTGGTCCCAGTATGGCTTGTACTTGTACATTGTTTAGCAAGTCCAGAGCTGTGAATTGACCAAAGAAAATCGTGATTCACTTTTAATCCGTAAAAAAAATAAAATAAAATAAAAATAAATCTAGAAAGAAAGATATGTAAAATTACTGGCAAATTCCTTCTCCCTTACAAAACATTATTTTACACAGTTTGATATCTTTGTTAAAGCCATATGCTACATCACTCGAAATACAAACTCTGTACACCTAACATCATTATATTAAGGACAATTTTTGTTCAGTTATATTATAAATCTCTGTGCTTTTGCTCAAAAGAGAAGCATTCCACATTTGTCAAAACTTATAATTTGGCCTCCATCTTGAATAAGAAATCCTCGTGTACAGACAAATTAAAAGCTACGAAATTGAACTTTCAGATAAAACTCTGCCATGTTTGGATGATAGGATTAAGTATAGGATTGGATTAATTTTCAGATTAAATATTTATCTCATGTTTGGCAAGCTTAATTTGACTAGATTAAGGGGACTAAATCTGAATTTATTCCTAAAATCATAGGACTAATAAACCACGCATGATGATATATATCTCCCGACGTGGACTTTGGAAAACAATAAAAAATCCTTATTATTTCAGTAATATCGTTTCCCCTCTCATATTTCAAAATTCATCATCATTGATCAATAAGAATTTCTAGAAATAAAAGAGGAAAAGATACGAAAACGTCGAAAGTTTACACAAATTTTTTACGATAACGAGGTTAAATTTGCTGATCTTTCCCTATGAGAATTTTAACTTGAGTAAATACACGTTTTTGGACATTGGTAGTGCTTAATAAATAGAAATATGGTAAGATAAATCGCAACTAAGAAGAAGCGAGAGATGGCGAATAATGAGTGGGTACCTGCGGCAGCTGCAGCAACGACATCTCCTTTGGAATTCCTGGTGTTAAGCAGAAGCCTGGTTTTGTAGTGAGAATTGGAGTTATAAAAATCTGAGAGGCTCATGTTGATGCAACGCAGAGCTGTCTTCCCATCTTCTCCATTCATGTCAAGAACTAACCCCACATTTACTGGAATTGTTGTGTTTTTTGACGTGGCTGTGTTAGTCAAGAAGAATAAGATCATCAGAGGAATCAGAAAGAATGGGAAAGAGGAAAAACATTTTGTTGGGTTGTTTAGTCTCATCATTTTGAAGCTTATTTTAGTAATAGCTACGGTTTTGATATTTTGATGATGGAGTCATGGAGTGCTTTTGCTCTTATATAGTGTTAAAAGATTTGAAAAGTATGAATTACACAATTAATGCCTATAGAATAAGCAAGTACTTGACTCAGTCTCTGCATGGAAAGTATATCGTACTAGAAACAAGAGGAAAATTCTTTTGGAGACTTTCGCTGCATGGAAATTTCATCACATACACCTCCCAACGTATTTAGCACTTTAGCAGCAAAGCTTTAGCCTTTTGGATGCTCTCGATGCATTGCACTTAAGTCACTGAATTTGGGAAAATGATCGAAATTCTTTTTTTTTTTTTTGAAATGATTGAAATCCCTATTAAATTTAAAATTCATTGAAAATCTTTGGTGATAAAATTAATTTTGTCTTTCAAAAATTTAGTCCGTCAATTTTTCAACAAAAACACATTTATCAGATTTTCAAAAACCAAATTGTTCTTAGAGAAAGTAATTCGGTCATTAAAACTTTAACACTAAGGAGTTTCAAAGGATTTTAAAAACAGGAGGGGAATTTCGATCATTTTCCACCACTGAATTTCTACCTCATATATAAATTAATTTAATACAGATTGAGAACTGCAAATGACAAAAATCTACAAAGATGCAGTACACCAAAAGTAGATAAGAAAAAAAAAATAGAAGTCAAATTTTAGTACACGTCAAAGAATTGTTAACTAATTTACTAAGGATTGGTAGCAATCTAAATTCGAGAGATCGGTTTGGTTTTAGAAAGCATTTTTATCTGGTCTACATGTGAGTGTGTATACATAATACATTTGTAAATTTGTTACGCTCTTCGGATACCATAAAATATGGGGTTTATTAAAAGTCTGAATTGAAAAACTTAACATAAATTAAAAATCTGTTAGCATATAGTTTGAAAATCTACACCATATAAATGCTGAGATATACCCTTATATCAAAGATGTATATCTACTCTCTTCAATTTAGTATTTAACTATTTGTATTCAATACTTGTATAAATAAAAAGTCAGTCACTTCCATCTAATATTATTATTTATAGAGTAGTGCATCCTAATTTTTTTATCTCAAAAAATAATATCAAATGATATGGTATTTATCAATTAATTGGTGACATAATACAATTAATTCACTTAGATTTTGTTAAGAATTACCAATCACTCATTTAATGACGCATCATTTGGGATGTATATTTTTATTCTTATTTATATTTCATTATAACTTTCCAAGTTCAAAAATTGGCATAGCATAAGATAAACAATAGTGCTACACATCCCAAATTTATTATCCCAAAAAGTTATCCCAAATGATCTGTCATTAATTGAGTGGTTGATAATTCTTTACAAGATCTAAGTGAATTAATTGTATTATTTCACCAACCACTCAATTAATGNTGTTATCCCAAAAAGTTATCCCAAATGATCTGTCATTAATTGAGTGGTTGATAATTCTTTACAAGATCTAAGTGAATTAATTGTATTATTTCACCAACCACTCAATTAATGACACATCATTTAAGATAATTTTTTAGGATAAAAAATTTGAAATGTGTAACATTACTCTAAGATAAAATAGAATAGCTTGTTGTCTTAATAGCAAAGCTCCTTAAATAAAAATCGACTTGGGACAATCTCGAAGCCATAAGATATGATTTGTCGGAAATTTCTTATTCACAGGAGTACTAGGACATAGCTGAGTCTGATCTCTATTTTGTCTCATTATCTGAGTCTGATCTCAATTTTATCTCATTAATTTACTTCCATCATCTATCATTTACCTTGACCAAATAATCAAAACCATTGACGCATCCGACTTGTTACGACGAATCAAAGACACAAAACCAGAATCCCCAAACTTCTTCAATATTAATGAACTTGCGAAAGTCAGCATCAAGATAACATTAGAGAGATATTTTCTTTAATTAAGCTACTAGTATAATTAATTAAGTCTTTTGTTCTCAAGAGGAAACTTGTTTGAATGGGTCTACGTACGCGCAACATTAATTAACCACAAAAACACAGTTTCACCTTGAGGAAGCATCAGTTATTTTGTTATTTTAAAATAATTTCCTTGATCAAGCAGTGTGTTTTACGTAATATATCAAGCTTATTGACTTGCAAACATTATTTATTCCACAAGGCATTAGCTAGGGTTTTAAAATATATATAAAACACACACACACACACACAAGTACGGGAACATTCAAGAAATCTTTAAAACCACACGGTTTTAAAGTTTTGTTTCATAATACTATCAAACCCTACGGTTTTAAAGTTTTCCCGAACATTTCCCGCACTTTAAGATCACGTACCAAAAAACTACTATATATATATATATTTCAATCAGAGATCACTGACTTTAATAAAGCCAGAGATTAGTTAAAAGACAAAAAAAATTAGATTTCAATATACTATATGACAAAATACAGTGCATTGAAATATGTGTTTATTTTATCTTTTAACTTATCCCTAACTTTATTAAAGTAAAGTATCCCTAATTGAAAAGCTATATATATATATGCTATTGAAATCTCCATCATCATATTCTAATATTTTATTCTAAATATACAATACAATATATAACACATCAGTTCTACCAACAGTAATGAAGGTAGCTGCAATATATTTGGTGAATATGTTAACATATATGTTTCCATAATGTTGATTTTGATGATAACAAATAAGATTAAGAATGATTAATCTTTTAAGCTCAAATTATTTTCTTTTTAAATAAATATATGCTATTGAAATCTCCATCATCATATTCTAATATTTTATTCTGAATATACAATACAATATATAACACATCAGTTCTACCAACAGTAATGAAGGTAGCTGCAATATATTTGGTGAATATGTTAACATATATGTTTCCATAATGTTGATTTTGATGATAACAAATAAGATTAAGAATGATTAATCTTTTAAGCTCAAATTATTTTCTTTTTAAATAAATCATTATTTTCACATTATAAAGGTTTCATATTTAATGGAAAAATGATGTTATGGAATTAAAGTGTTTTGGACTAAAATGAAATTATTTTAAAACTTTTGATATTGTTTTTAAAATTTCAGATTTGGACATATTTGAAACTATTTAAATATTTTGGGTCATTCTATAATTTCACATAGTTTGGGTGAAATCATAATTTCAGAAAATTTTGGGATTGACAAAACATTATTGAGAAATTTTGAAAATGGACCTATTTGAAAGATTTCATAACGATTTGGGCCATAATACAGTTTTATAAAATTTTAGGGTCAAACTGTAAATTTAAAAAATATTTTACTGTAGCAAGCGGCTAACTGGATTTCACAAGCGGCATACCAGA
Source organism: Citrus medica (assembly GCA_002013955.2). NCBI lineage: Eukaryota > Viridiplantae > Streptophyta > Magnoliopsida > Sapindales > Rutaceae > Citrus > Citrus medica. The sequence goes on from MKYO02001706.1 coordinate 44,905, forward strand.
TGTTCAGAAATTCAAAATTGTGGTTGTAACGGTAACATTAAGCGGCTAACTGGATGTCCATAAACGGTAAGCTGATTATGACCAAAATGTGCATAACGGCTAGTTTTTTAGTTCAAATTATATAAACTCAAAACCAATTCATTTTTTGTAATCTTGGCAAGGAAAAACAAGTGCACACAACATATATTGAGCTTCAATTTTGTAAATCATCATTTATTAATCATCTTTGTTTTTTAATTTGTATATCCACTCTTAAATAGAGTTTCATTGTTGTAATTTTCATTTCTCATCAAATTGTGAGTGTATAAGTGTAAGAAACACTTGGGGTGAAGAGATTGGAGAGATAATCTCTTGTTGTAAAGGTTCATGGACACCTTGAAGTCAATTGTAAACGATTAAAGCCTTGGAAAGGCTTGGATAGTGAAATCCTCAAGCCCGATGTGCTTGGAGGTGTGGATGTAGGCGAGGATTACCGAACCACGTAAAATCCTTGAGTTTGCTTTCTCTTCCCTTGCTCATTTATTATTTTGCTTTCATTGAATTTATTGTTTTCGAATTTATTAAGGCATTGTTTTTATTGTTGTGTAGTTTGCTTAGCTTATTTTTTAAAATCTCAATTCACCCCCCCTTGGGTTGCCTAGTTAGTATTTCATTTGGTATCAGAACGAGGTGCACTTGTTTAGACATAACCGTCTAGAGCTAAAGATCAATGGCAACTTAATATGACTCAACATTTAGGGAATGACAGTCCACAATTAGACCACCGTTCTTTGACGGAAATGACTACCCGTATTAGAAAACTAAGATGAGAATTTATTTACAAGCACTAGATTATGAAATTTGGGAAGTTGTTTGTGATGATCTTTTTATGTCTTTGACTAAAAATGAAGTCGGGGAAGATATTCCAAAACCTTCACGGGAATAGAATGAATTGAAAAAGAGAAAATCTACTCTAAATTCCAAAGTTATGAATGCCTTATTTTATGCACTAGATAAGAAAGAATTTTATAGAGTATCTAGTTATGAGAGTGCTAATGAAATTTGGCACAAACTTGAAGTTGTTTATGAAGGCACGAATCAAGTGAAATAGTCTAAAATTAGTAGGTACACTCGGCAATATGAATTGTTCCAAATGGAACAAAATGAGAGTGTGTATTCTATGTATACTAGATTTACGGACATAGTGAACACTCTAGGAGCCCTAGGAAAGACTTTTTTAAATAGCGAGAAAGTTAAGAAAATTATTAGGTCGCTACCTAAGGAATTGAGACAAAAAAGGACTGTCATTAAGGAAGCCAAAGTTTTAAATATCTTACTTATTGATGATTTAATTGGTTCTCTTATTTCTTATGAGAAAGACTTAGTAGTCGAAAAACGCAATGAGGAGAAGAAGAAAAGCATTACTCTCAAAGCCTCGAAATATGAAAGTGATGAAGAAAGCGAGCTGGATGAGGAAGAGATGGATATGCTAGCTAGGAAGTTTAGAAAATTTTTTAAGAAATCCAGTGGGCGAAGAAAATTTAGAGACCTCAAGAATCGAAAGGAGAATAAGGAAGTAATCAAATGTTATGAGTGCTAAAAACCTAGCCATATAAGATCAGAGTGCCCTCTTCTCAACAAGCTCAAGAAGAAAGCAATGGTAGCAACATGGGATGATAGCGATGAGGAAACAAGTGTTGATGAAGAGCATCAAGAAATGAAAAATCTAGCTCTTATGGCAATTGGAGATGAATCGGATGATGAACTTGATGAGGTAAATAATCTTCCTACTTATGATGAATTACATGATGCTTTTAAAGAATTGCATGATGAGTGGATGAAAATTGGTAAAAAGAATACATGTCTTAAAAAGAAAATGGTATAGCTCAAAAATGAAAATGAATCTCTATGTGCAAAGATTACATGCCTAGAATTAGAGAATAAAACATTGCATGATAGAGTTGCATTATCAAATAAAAAGCCTAGCACTTCACATGAGCATCTAGAATATCACATAGATGACTTGAAAAAGGAAAATGAAATGTAAGAAGAAGAGCAATAAGTTAAATGAGATTGTTTTAAAATTTACAAATGGACAAAAGATGTTGGATAACTTGATTAATTCACAAAGATGTGTGTTTGATAAAGGAGGACTTGGTTATAAGCCAAATTTGAAACAAAAGTATTATAAGAACTACTTTGTGAATAGTACATCTATTAACAATCAAGTTGTATGTTATTATTGTAATCAAAACGGTCACATGAAGCTTGGTTGTCCTATTAAAAGAAAAGTATATTATAGAGTAAAATGTGTTTGGGTTCTAAAAGGAACCGTTGCTAACACTTAAGGACCCAAGAGTATTTGGGTACCAAAGGGCACAACGTGAATTTTTTTTTGTAGGCACCACAATCAAGGAATGGTGGAGAAGTTCCTTGATGAAAGCTTGCGAGGATAATCATTTAAGTATGAACTATGAGAAAAAGATGAGGCAAGTTTATTTAATTGTTTTGGTAACAATTCTTGCCATATTAATTTTGTTGAATGAATCATGATAAATGAATTTGCGAAAGAGTGCTTGTATGTTTACATGCTGGAATTATCATTGTGTATAACATTGAGTGATTTATCATGATGTCTTTGTTTGATTTTGATGATTATGTAATGCCGAAGCTTGATAAATGAGTGATATGCTTGAATTATTAATCTTTGAATACTTACATATTTCATGATTGTATGATGTGTATGGATGATAGATGAGTTATATGTTTACATTTATATTTCATGCATTGAAAGACTTATTGAAATGTTTTAAATCACAAAATGATTTAAAATCAATCAATTTCTAAGCCAAAAATAAATTGGTGTGTTTAATATAAGTCTAAGAGCTTACAAAATTTCAAAAATATTTTCCACAGCTTAACCGGTAGATCGCTTCTTATCAACTGGAAAACCATTTTTCTTTTTGAAACTCTCTGGATCACATTCGAATAACCGGATCACAGCTCATTAATTCTTACTCTGCTTATTCAACTTACCCCCGTCTTGAACAACAAAACAAAAAGCCAATCGTAAAGAAAAGGGCAATAAACGATCCAATCATTCAATTATTTTTATTTTTTGATAACAAAAAAATAATTGAATGAGACATCATTGAATTCAGGTCTCATTCAATTGCTTTGGACGATAAGAATGAATTTAAAATTAGATGCATCAAAGTCTCAGTCATGGTTACAGTCCAAGTAATTTTGGTTTTGCTATTACAAACCGATCCAATTAAACAATTAAGCTTTCAATCAAATTATAAAATTGGGCGGTCACAAGTCAAAAGTCACAACTCACAAACCAGTAGCTACTTGCGAGTAAAATTTCACAATTTTTTTTTCTTGACTCGGAATGGGGTGAGACTTTACGAGGGGCCTCCGTGTATATAACCCAACATTGTATTTACAAAATTCAAAGGATATTAAGTCCTATGCGCTTATTCAACTTATCCTGTCTTGAATAATAAAACAGAAAGCCAATGGTAAAGAAAAGGGCAATAAACGAAGCAATGAAAGATTGCACACGCGATCTCAATCCTTTATCAGCTGGCTCCAAATCAAGTGGAGGTGTTTCCACATTGCGTAGAAGAAATGGGGGGAATTGTAGGTCCAATGGCCCTA
>MKYO02001717.1:25288-37341 GCA_002013955.2 Citrus medica
TGTCAATATAAGGCTGCATCTAGAAGCTGCATCTAGATGGTCAGCTTGCAGCAAGTTTGAAAGAATGGTGGCTTTGAAGATTGAATTTGATGAACACGGTTTTGATGAAGAATTTGGTGAACACGGCTTTGACTTTCTTGGCCATCATTTTGCTATAAATACAAGTGCAAATGAAGAGCTTAGCATTCCATTTTAGAGAAACAATTTAGGGAGTTTAAGAGAGAGTTTAAGAGCTTGCATTTATAAGCTCTTATTACAGTGATTGAGAGAGTTTGGGTGTATTGGGGTTTTGGGTAGTGAGCTAAAATACTACAATACTTGTAACTCCTTTTCACTAGTAAAATATTTCTTTTTGTCTTCGCCCGTGGACGTAGGCTAAAAGCCGAACCACGTAATTTTCTTGTGTCCTCTATTGTGCTTGTTCTTTATTTTCTTCCAATTTTACTTCAGCTGCGTGTCTGCTTCACCCACCAATTTCCTAACAATTATACTGGTCTTTCACACGCCCATCCAATATTAAATTCTAAGACATACATGCTTATCTTAAATTTGATTAAGATAATTAGAGAGAAACTTATGATATCCACATGATATCATTTAATTGAATGGTCATAAATCGTAGTAGAACATTCTACCTAGAATGTTTTCTTTATTCTTTTAGTTGGAGAATAATTAAGATTAGATATCCACTAAATTGGAGTTCTAAATATATGTTTGAATTGGTGAGGGATTGGTTGCTTCAACTTCTTATTGTGTTTGTAATTAAATTGTAGGTTGAGTTGTTATTCTATCATTGATTTTAATCGTGTGGACCATTCATGTCCCGAGGTTGCGCACATATTGTGAATGGGTTTGGCTTCCAATAACTTCGAATGAGCACGATAATTTCATTTATTTTTTGCAGCAGATAAAATAATAATAATAATAATAATCATCGTCATCAATTAGTTGCGTGGTAGCACACGTTCACCAATCATTGAATTCAATGGTTTAGTAAAGTTCTCTCATATCGTGAATAATTTTGGTTTTGTTTTTTTAAATATTTGATATTATGAGCCAGATATCTGAATACATGGTGGAGAGGCCTGAATATTTAAATTGGGTTAACACTGAGCAAATTTAATAAATTTTAATAGAGTTTTTTTTTAATTATCAGTTAGAGCGGGTACATAAGATCTATTTAAAAATATTCTTAAGAATATTTTCCCACATGTTGAGTTGGCTAAAAACTGTAATTAATGAAATTTAACTACTCATGAAAACTTAATTAAAGAGTTGCATATATAGCTACAATATATTAATATTCCAACCAGAATCCTATGCGCACATAATCAATGCTTTGAAAGTGCATTCAACCTGTAATTTTCAAATGCAAATCTACTCTCAATGACCTTGGAAAGTAAATAAATTACTTGTATCAATTACTTCCTGATTTTCTAAATGATCTTCTTCTCCTTCACTCTCTTATAAAACCCACTTACGTGCATCTTCTTCTCAGGTTGCAAATAAATTTGCTTTTTTGTTATATATATCGCCGACGCCATAGTTAATGGCTAACTTTGCTCTCCTGCAGCCTATTGCATCCATCATTTTGATTTTCTTCCATTCAGGTATCTTTCAAGCCCTAGCTTGTATATGTTATATAAATGCTTCAATTATTGTAGACCTTTGACATATGACTTAATAAATTTGCAGGAAAATATTCAACTTTGGCGGCTTCACAGGTAGAGGTAGTAAGAAACTATGTGAAGTGATAATATTGATAAAAATAATGATATTGCGTATTCCCCAGCCCCCGTACGGGCCCTGCGTATAATAGTAGTTAATAAATCATAATGGTGCTTGTAGATGGCATGGTGCGTGGCAAAGCCTGGAAGCACGGACCAAATGCTGCAGGCAGGTTTAGATTATGCATGCAATCACGCAGACTGCGGTCCAATACAGCAAGGCGGTTCGTGCTTCGATCCTAATACGCTGGTGCAGCATGCCGCTTTTGCCATAAACATGTACTATCAGTCAATGGGTAGACACAAGTGGGATTGTGATTTCAACGACTCTGCTCTACTTTCTTTGACCGATCCAAGTAAGCCACCATCCATCTCAAACCTGGAAAAAAAAATAAACTACTATTTAATTGCAAAAGTTTCTTACATCACTTGACGAGATATTAAATATTTCCTGCAGGTTTTGATGGCTGCTCTTACGCTGGTATAGATTTATTTTTTTTCAGATTAATTAATTAATATATATAGTGGTTTAAGTACGTCAATATGTACATAGCATTAGTAACAATCTAATACAACCGTTTGAAAGAATTTCGAAAGGTGATCCTTCATTATTATATTATTCTCTACGATTCTCCTTATTTTGTTAATTTTTTTTTAAATATTGTAACGTCTGTTCCATGATATATATTTATAATAAGCTGCTAGCATTTTCTTCAGCTTCTTTTCATCTGTAATCTATATAGTATACATGCAACCAATTAATGGTTATGGTATATTGCCTCTTTATATGAGCATTATGGCTGATTTTTTTTTTTAATAAGTGATATTTCAAAGTAAATCCGGCTTATTGTAAGCCCGGACATTTGGACTATGTGCGCCATCACAAAATTAATTTATATATATATATCTAAATATCTATATGTACCAATTTATATTGCAGGGGGTAATGCAGAGGTGGATACAGAGGTAATTTGAATCTCCCTTAGTAATGAACAAGAGTAGTTTCAGCGTGGATAAAACAACTGACATCTAATTGATCTCTTTTTTTTTTCTTTTTCTTTTGTGTGTGTGTGTGTGTGTGTGGGGTGTTTGTAGAGAACTTGGTGTGTGACAAAGCCTGCAACAAGCGACCAGTTGCTGCAATCAAACATAGATTTCGCCTGCCAGAAGGTTGATTGTAGCCCGATAAAAAGTGGTGGTGCTTGTTTCAGTCCCAATACTCTTATGCACCATGCCTCCTTTGCCATGAATCTTTACTACCAAAACAACGGCAAAACTGCTGCATCTTGTGATTTCAACAATTCAGGCCTCATTGTTGCCGCCAACGATCCAAGTGATAACACATTTTTGTCCTGATTAATTGATTATATCTAGTTACGAAGGGAAAATTATCAATCGAGTTTGGTGGCATAATTCAAATTAGTTTTCGTGTGTCAATTTGCAGGTTTTGGTAGTTGCACTTATCCCGGCCCTGAACAGACCTGAGAATGAGAACTGAAAACGGCAATGGGATTGCTAGCTGATTTTTTAATAAATAAGAGAAGAATTCTGCTTTTCATTGACAGTAGTCATTAATATTGGGGATTGTAGCCATTTGATATCCATGAATTATGAAGTTTGTTGTCGATTGAATTATTTCTTGTCAAGCATTGTTTTTATTATTTCTCCGTTGGGTGGGTTATGGATGTTAATTTCTACTAAAAGTACCGTTAAATGTTTGGATCTGCATATCTAAATGTAAGGGTGTGTGGTGAATGGACTCCGCTCAAAATAAGTTTTCTATTAATTTTTAAAAAATTATCTTTGAATGGGGGCAATTATATAATCAAAATTTTTATATTCAAATCAATTTCATAAATTATTATTTTTTATTATGATGTAGTCCCTGTATGAATAAAATGGAATCATTTAATACACAAATTTGTAAACCATATATGTATATTTACCTAAGTTCGGCTGTTGATTAGCAACTTCAATTTAAGGACTTTTTTCGATGCAGAATGACAAATGACGATCTATAGCTTAAAACACCTCAAGTCTTCAACCAGCAGCCATTTGTAAATTCATCTGAACCCTCACGATATTCTATTCTTCTTTTGTCTTTTTTTTTCTTTTTCTTTTTAATTATTTTTAATCTATAATGACAATCCTGTCATTATGTACTGTTAGAAAATTGGTGGGTGGAGCAAACATGCAGCTAAAGTAAAATTATAAGAAAATAAAGAACAAGCACAAAAGAGGACACCAGAAATTACGTAGTTCGGCTTTTAGCCTACATCCACGGACGAAGACAGAAGGAAATTATTTACTAGTGAAAAGGAGTTACAAGTATTGTAGTATTTTAGCTCACTTCCCAAAACCCCAATACACCCAAACTCTCAAATCACTAGACTCTTAAAAACACTCTCTAAATAAAGAAAAGAACTGAAGAACTCGATGATTTACAAATGAAGGGAGCGAGCATTTTATAGCCAAAATTGGCTACTGTTCATTTAATATTTAATATTTCATTATTATTATTATTTTGTTAATTTTTCTTTTCTTTTCCTTCTTCAGCCCGGCATCCCGTTTTTCTTCTCTCTTTCTTCTTTTTCCTTTGAATACCTTCTTGCTTACAGAAAGAAAGAAACTCGCTGTCTGTATACTCTCCACTATTATCTGTCCTCAAGCAAATTACTTTTTACCAGATTCAAGTTCCACCCGCGCTTTGTATTCTTTAAACACTAGAAATACATCTGAATTTTTCTTAATTGGATACACCCAACATCTTCTGGAATAATCATCAATGAAAGTCACCATGTACTTTGCACCTTCCATGGATATATTCGGTGATTTCCAAACATCAGAATGAATCAAGTCTAGAATGCATTTACTTCTAGCAATAGATCTATTGAATTTTAATCTATACTGCTTACTTGTAACACAATGCTCGCAAAATAGTAAACTTACCGATTTGAGCCTCGGAAGTAATTTTCGCTTAGAGAGAATCTTCAAACCTTGTTCTGACATGTGACCAAGTTTGAGATGCCACATCATCGTTGACTCTTTTCCATTTAACGCGACACACGCATCAGCCTCCAGTAGTGTTTCTCCTTTAAGCATGAATAGATTAGTACTGATCTTTTCTGCCTTCATCAATACAAGCGCACCTTTAACGATCTTCATAATTCAATTCTCCACATGAGTTTTGTACCCATGACTATCCATTTGTCCCAAAGATAATAGATTTTTCTTCAGGCCGTTGACATGTCATACCTCCCCAATTGTGCGAATTGTACCATCAAACATTNTTATTATTTTATTAATTTTTCTTTTCTTTTCCTTCTTCAGCCCGGCATCCCGTTTTTCTTCTCTCTTTCTTCTTTTTCCTTAATTTCTTTGGGCGGCACCAAATTTTTCTTCTTTTGTTTTCTTTGATTCAAAGAATATAGCAACAACCGCATTCTTCTTCAAAATGGTGGGTACCATCAAAATGGTGGGCACCACTTTTTAGAAAAGGTGATGCTATTTTACACATGTACACAACTTTATCTTTGGGTTCGTATGTAAATTTTTTTTTTCCGTTTTAATGTGATTTCAGCATTAGACTAACAATTGTAATAGAAAAATAATAAAATAAAATGTTTTGTAAATTAGTAAAATAATAAGCAACAATACTTGTAATCATTTGACACTTTATAATTTCTTAACCAGTAAAACGAAAATAACGTTAAAAAAAAAATCCCGAAAAGGGTTCAACGGTGTCCAATACCCACTTTGTGTTTTCTAAGCATTTTACAAATAAGGCTATAGTAGGAATTATGCTTGCTCATGAGAAAGCTAATATTTAAAGAACGACATGCATCTGTAATACCCAATCAAAAACTGTTAGTCGTTTCAGTATAAGTTAATGAACTACGTGGTCTTATCCCCCATAAATAGACTGCCACGGACTATTTTCCATGGAAATGTCACCGACATTTGAAGCAGGCATTACACTGTACTGAATATCACTGCAGGTGAGGCAGGGACTAGACTACCGCCCTGTACTAAAAATATAACTGAAATGCCTAACTAGTCGGCATCTTGTCGAAGAACATTGAGGAATTAATATTCTCAAGTAATGCCGTTGCTACTGACGTGGCAGGTCGTTGGACGTTGTGCTTCACACAGACTGCCACTATCATCGTTATTGGTACCCTTGCCACATTTATGCTTCAACCACTCATGATAATAAGCATGTACATGTGGTAAACAATGAACGAATAAGGAGAAGTGCTCCAAGAGCTCCAAAAAACCTTCTCGTTCTAATGATGGCTGACATAGTACAGCAGCTTACGTGGATCAACTGGTTAGAAAGTTTGTTAAAGGCCGCTTTCTTTCTGCTTTCCACATTCTTCGAATGAGCGAGTATAAATAAATTTGTTTCCTCATTTTGCTTGTATGTTAAAATTCTCTCTGTTTCCTGTTTAAAATTTCTTGAAATTTCTCAAGACTTCCGCAAGAACCGAACACTTGCTATTCATCAATGAAGAGGGAGGATCATGACGACGATAATGATCTCGAAATCATGGGCGGAGATGCAGAACTGGATCACTGCCTTGGAGAATTGGAACAAAAGAAGAAAGAAATGCAAGATGTGGCGAAGAAGCTGAAGGAGATTTCAAGAGAATACCATAATCAACCATTACCAAATGAAAGAGAAAGAGATCCCTTCCAGTTACAGAAGAGGTTGAACGAGTCGCTGACTGAGTTGGAAAAAACCACCGATCAACTTCTTCTTGCTATCAACAAAATGAAGACCAAAGTCAAAAGTCCAAAGAAACAACGATAAAATGTTCCAAGTTCATCTTATTAGGTCTCTTTCTGTATTCAATGAACAGTCCTAGGCTTCACAAGGTTTTTTCTATGTTGCCATAATCCAATGTCCAGTCTATATTCTTGGACTTCATTTCAATTTCTTGCTTCAAATTGGCATATGTGTTGTTGATTTTCCTGTGATTGCCGTGGTTTAATGTCTGTAATTTGTTGCTTTAAAACCCTGGTAATAATAAGAATGGTGCAGTTTCTTTCTTGAATTGTCATCTTGTAATTTGCTAATCTTCACAACTAGCTCATTTTTACACGTACACAAGCGTCACATAGCCCGTTAATTACCAAAAATGACTATACGTACATCACCGGAAACTAATCTCGATTCGGAGCGCATGAGCTTACAGTCGCACAAAAGAGCTCTTCATTAACCACCAATGAAATTTGATGTCTATATTGAATACCTTTTCAGTAACAAAGGAACTATCTACAGCCATCCAATGAAATGACACCGGCAGGCGAGGTAGGGGCTATGCACATATATATCCTTATTACTGGACGTAGCTGAAATGGCCTAACTAGTCTTTCGACGATCCGAGTAATTCAAGGTCTTGTTGAGGAATATTCTTCAAGTAATGACGTTACTGATTAGTGTTCAGAGCTGACGTACGTGGCTAGTTGGCTGTGCATCACATGGATTGCCAAGCTGGCAAAATCAGTTATTAATCCCAACTGCATTTCCCGCCAAATTGGAACTAATTAGTTTTGATTGATTTCTCGAGTCTTCGTTGTACTATTAGTTAGTGAATATTATTAGATCAGTTTGTCATCAGTGATTCAGATTCAACAATTAAGTAAGTTTCTTTTAGTCTGCAATTTCTCAGCTCCAAACATAACAAAACAGCCAAAACTGACTCTTTTGATCATTTTGTTGGCTTACTCCAGGTCAAAGAATTAATCATCAATGAGGAGGGAAGGACAGAGCAAAATGNGCTTACTCCAGGTCAAAGAATTAATCATCAATGAGGAGGGAAGGACAGAGCAAAATGGTTGGACATCGGGACGTTTCAACTGATACTGCCGGGGACAACTCTATCTTTCTCTACCCGAAGTCGTCAATGAAGAGGAAAGATCCTGCTGACGAAACTGATCTTGAAAGCATGGGCAGAAATGCAAAGCTGGCTCGTTGCCTTCGAGAATTGGACGCCAAGAAGAAAGAAATGCAAGATTTGACGAAGAAGCTGAAGGAGATATCGAGAGAGTACCGTAATCAACCAATACCAACGCCTGAAAACGATGATGACTCACAACTGTGGCAGAATAGGTTGAAGGAGTCGCGGATTGAGTTAGATAAAACCATCGATCACCTTCGTCTCGCTATCGATAAAGTGAAGACTGAAATCAAGAATTTAGATAAACCGGATGATGCACGTGAAACTCAAGGGGAAAGTCAAGGATAAATCTTCATAGTGCAGATAAATGTTCTAAGTTCATTCTATTAGGTCTTTGTTTTTCTACTCGATAAAGAATCCTAGGCCTCAGAATTCCGTGAAAAAACTCATGGGTCCCATCTTTTTGCTGTCAATAGCACTGCAATGTCTATTCTGTTGCTTTCACTTCAATTGAATTCTTTCTAAAATTGGCATCTGTTTTTTTATTCTTGGAGAATCACGCTACTCTTTCTTGAATTGGATTCTATTTGATTTTGTTGAGCTCGCTATGCCCTGGAATTAATCTTTCTATACTTGTGTTGTTTGCTATATAATTTCATTTCTCACCACAAAACATGAAAACGTTAGCAAAGTTCAGTAAGTCACCTCTCCCTCTTGCCACCAACGATCCAAGTAATTAATTAATAACATTTCTCTCAATTACTATACCTTTAGTTAGTTATGAATAGAATTTCTTAATCGGATTTCTTAATCGGGTTTTTTGGCATATTATTCAAATTCAATTTCTTTATGCATGCAATGGCCGATTTCGCCCAATATTAATTGAAAATTATGTATTTGATTAATGATTTGCTGAAGGAAAAAAAAATATACACTTCCGAATTTGCTCCAGAAAAGGAATATGGCTAATAAAAAATTAAGCTTTTACGGGTAATAGCTTAGGAAATAAAAAATAATATCTAATCATTTCAAATATTAATTTTAGTTTGTATATGAAGTGTTGTGTCTCATATCAATAATTGTCATGCATAAGTATATTAATTAACTTTATTATACTTCACTAACGGGTTAATATTGTAACACCCGTGAATTGATGACATTACTACACTTCATCATATAGAGAGAAGCTATGTTTTCCCAGCTTTGTCCTGTTAGCCTAACTTATACTACTACTACTACTACATCGCCCAAAATTCGTAAAAAAGAACTAACTCAAAATCTACAACAAGATATGACTTGGTCAAATGCATAATCTGGTAAAGGACGACTTGTCATCTATATAATATCTATTGAAAGACGATGAATCATTGTTGTACAGATTAATGAGCTATGTTGTCGTCTTGTATCTGTAGTGATTTCTGTTATCCAATGAAATGTGAAGGACAGGTGAAGTGGGCATTAGTTACTTTGCACTGAATCCATAAAATACCCGGAAACTTCGTTCTTGGAAGATCGTGTTAGGCGCCTACGAACCCAACACTCTCTCTTGATCTCTCTCTCTCTCGATTACTTCACAAACAGATTTTATTACATTTTCATAGTTTTTGTGGAAGTTATACATATATTATACCAATGGGTACGAAAGATCGCGATGATATATTTCATGAGATCACCTCCAGAGTTTCAGAAGTGAATCGGTGCATTGAAGGACTGGAAAGAAAGATTACTGAAATGGGTCGCAAGAAGAAAGATCTGGAAGACATGAGGAGAGGTCTTGATGAGATTTCGATCCGATTCTATCACGTTGATCATGATTCCGATTCCCCATGCCCAAAGAAAGAAGAGGATGATCTAAACAAGAGGCTGAACGAGTTGATATCTGAGTTTGATAGTCTCAAAGATGGTATCGATCTTGGTCTTGAAGAGGTCAATGATGAGAAGAAGCAGAAAAAGCTGGATGATTCTGCACAAGAGGAAGTTCATGAGAGTAAGAAGATAAAGCTAGGGATTTGACTGAGGATAGGATGCATTGTGGAACGGAAGATGAAAGCCCCGAATAATAATTTAATATAATGTTTAACATTTGATTCCTTCCACGTCTATTGCTTTGTTGCTTTCCTTTGATTTTTCTTTTTCTTTTATTTTTCTTTAATTCTTCCTTCTTAGATTCGGATATGTTTATGGCTTCTGGGAAAGTCACATGATCAGGCCTCATATTTCTGTTTTCATGGTTCAACGAATCATTGTCTACTCTTTTGTTGAAGCTTTCACTCCTGTCCTGCTAATAATATTTTGAATTTCTTTCTGAACTGGATTGCTTTTTCTATATAATTTTGCTTTCCTTTTTCCCAACTTGCATTGCATGATGATCTGAAATTACTCAATTTCGTAACCACCAAAAAAATTCACACCAAAGTTGGACAAATAGTAGAATTAGGCCACTGTAAGATGCTGCTATTTTACCTCATAATTTAATTGGTAATTGAAGTATATTTTGTAGTAAATTTTGAAATTTTAGATAATTGAAGAATATATAGCTTATTATTCAGCAGAAATGATTAATAACACCAGAGACTAATCTCGATTTGTAGCACATGAGCTGCAGTCACGCACAAGAGCTCTTGATTAACCACCAATGAAATTTGATGTTAGTATTTAAACCCTTTAAGTCACAAAAGGAAACAATAACATTCACTCTCATCCTCTTAATTTGATGTTTGCTTTCGTTTCAGTTTCTTGCTTAAAATATTGGAGTCTGTTTTCTGATTCTTGGAAAATAAATATATCACATGAGATTTGATTTTTCTGTTACCATGTTTTGTGTCTGTATTTTGTTGCTTTCAATTCTAGAACTCTTAATAAGAAATAGTTCAGTTTCTTTCCTGGATTGTCATCTATTCGATTCTGCTGAGTTTGCTACACCCTGGCCTGGAATCATTCTATACCTCAAATGCTACTTAATTTCCACACACACATGCATCTTTACGCTGAGAAGGGTAATACGTGTGTGTACACACACACACACACATGTATAGTGTGAAATGCTGACCCACAAGCATCAATACAGTTGAGCTTCTCCTATCCGAATAGCATGTGATCTAGCGATCAACAATGTGCTAGAGCTGGACGAATAATGGCAGTATTTATGGGACTTTCAACAACTAAGCAAATTTCAACTACAGAGAAAGGGATAATGTGGGTTCATGATCATAATTCATATTAATGTGGACATCATGAATCTGTACCTAATTGAAAAACTTGATGACACAGTATATACTATTCTGTATGAAATAATTAGAATATGTTAGATATAAAGAGCTATCCTCTTTGTAAGAAATTGTGCCGAAGGATTTCACAAAGATACATTAATTGTTCCAGAATGACTTTACTAATTAGCCCATGTGAGCTTGATTAAAAATAGTTAAATGGCACGTTAAGAAATAAAATAAAATTACCGTTTTCTTCATCAATTATTATTATTATTTGTTTTGATTTCACTTGTGTAAGTTGGCTCAGTTACATGAAAATCAGGTATTACCTAACTCCTTACCAACAAGGAAATGAAATTAGCATGAATGTAAGGGCCGCAAGGCCACCACCTTCACACATTTCCCAGACTACATGTAAATCCAAACGCATATCTCCATTCACTATTCATTTTTCTATCACCAGTTTTTCACACTTCCAAAATGCTCAAACTATCTCTTTCCCTCCGCACTACCATGTGCCTTTTGTTTTTGTTTGTCTCATTCAATTCTGGTAAATTCAATCCTGCCATGCGTGAATTTTGCGACTGATATGTAGGTTCAATTTTCTTTCTTCCTTTTTAAATTTTTTAATACTTTATTCCTGATGTTTTGCAGGGGGAATGTTGAAGATGGCTTCAGCCCAAGTAAATATTTTAACAACTTTCCCACACAACACAATTTTAGTACTCGAAGATTCCTGCATTGGATTTTTCTTAACATGTAACTATTTTACGGTGTAATCTGCAGAGAACTTGGTGCATTGCGAATCCATTAACCAACATCTCTGCTCTACTTGGAAACCTAGACTTTGCTTGCAGTCATGTAGACTGTCAATTAATTCAGCAGGGCGGTTCCTGCTTCTACCCTAACACTCCCATTCACCATGCCTCTTTTGCCATGAATTTGTACTTTCAAGTCATGGGCAGACACTCTTCACACTGTGATTTCAGAGGCTCCGGCCTTATTTCTTTGACAGATCCCAGTAAGCCACTTAAACTTTTACTCAACAATTAAAATGCCTAAAATAATAAATCTTTCCCAAATACTGTTACTGAAAAACTTAACAAATCAAATTTTATATTCTGTGGCATTCTACAGGTTATGAAAGCTGCAGCTTTCATAGTGGTGAGTGCGCCAATCTTCAGTTTCTTTCTGCTTAACATATTTTAAGAATG
>MKYO02001728.1:0-48474 GCA_002013955.2 Citrus medica
TCTAGTATAAGGTTATTATTATTTGGCACGATAAGCCCTTAGCACCATATTGATTAGAGCGAGGTTCATGAGGTGTGGATTCCCCCCTCATGATTTAATTGGCATTAATACGGATTATTTAGCCCATGATGCATGTTGATACGGATCCAGATACCCAAGTACGTCATTTCAATAGATTTCTTTTCAATTTATTCTCATCATTTCAATTCCAATTTCAAAATTTATTCTCGCCATTTTAATTTAAGTTTTAGCATATTCCAAATCATTTCTACCAAAAATCCAATCATCCATTTACAAAATTAATTCTACACATAATTAAAATCAACCTCCTCGTGGGATCGACACTCGTCACCATTGATCTATACTACAATAGATTCGTGCGCTTGCGAGTTCATTAAAATTTGCACAACAGGCCCCATAACCTCAACAAGAATGAACAAGGAGAAGAAGATAAAGAGAAATAAAAAAGGACGAAACCTTTTCTTAGGGTTCAAGATTGGTTTATATAGTAGAACTGCTAAATGTACCATTATGTCTCTTAGAATATATGGCAGAATCCCATAGATGGTGCCTTTCTTATATAAGAGCTTATTGTTACATTCTTATTTTCTTCAATTATTAGGAGTGCTTTTTTTAAAAAAACCTCTGTATTTCTTTATCTGAGGATACCAAGAAAGCTTGTGGTCTTTTCCATGTAGCAGGCTGCTGGTCCCTCAGATTGTTTAAGAAAAAGGTGTTATTGTGTTATCATCCCTTTTTATAGGGTAGACTCCTGTTAATCCCTCTGATTGTGTAAGGATAAGGTGTGGTTCCTTTCTATGTGGTAGGTTTCTGTTAATTTTTTAAGCTTGACAAGAGTGTTAAGCATACAAAGAGACACTTATAAGAGTTAATTCATTTATTCCATTATGGTTTTAAGTCCATATAATGACCGTTGGGATAAATTTGGGCTTCCTAAAGGAGGCCCTTGATTTGAGGATTTTAAAGGAGGACCATCAACTCTTTAGGGAGGATCCATAGGATCTTTTTTTTAAAGAGGATCCTTCTGAAGAACTATTATAGTGACTACCCTTGCAGTGATGATCCTTAGGATCCTTTTTAGAAAATATTCTTTTGGGGAATTCTTATAGTGACTACTCTTTTGTGGAGGATCTTTAGGATCCCTTTAGAGTGGATCCTAAACACTTGGAAATCTTAAATGAATTTAAAACAATAATAAATAAATCAACCAAAATGTAAAAAGATAAGGGAAGATATTTTTACATAATTCGGCCAACCTTACCTGCGTTCACGCCTCCAAGCTTAGCGGGCTTGAAAATTCCACTAGTCAAACCTCCAAGACTTCAAGAACACTTACAATTGACTTCACGGGTGTTAATCAACCTTTACACTAAGAGATTATCCCCAATCTCTTTACTCAAGTGTATCCCAACATTCTAATCACTTAGAACAAAGATTACACAAGTGGTTTTCTCTCACACAAAATATATGATTACAAATCTATGCTCAATGTGTGAATAAATGAAATAAGAACGAATTTAAAGCTCAATAAATGTTGTATTCTCGATTACAAGCTCAACGATAATGTTGTGATCAATCCTTGTTTGAATTGGATTGATTTTTTTTATAGTTGAAGCTGAAAAATAGTCGTTATTGACTTTCTGCCTGAAATCGGATCGTCGTTAACAGTTATCGGTTAACCGTTTTGACTGGTCCAAGTGACTATTGAGCTGAAATTTAAATAAAAGGCTGACCGTTTTCCACAATTAATTCGCCGTTAATTTCCATAGACCTGCAAAATAAATTTCGGCTATCCATTCTTGCTAAACGGTTCAAGGTTAGCATGGAATGACATTCTAGAAATTATCGGTTAGCCGTTTGAAGTTAACAATTGGTCGGTTATTTTCAGTAGCCTGCAAAAAATAATAAGCTTATCCGTTTTCGTTAAACGGTTCAAGGTTAGCACAAAATTTCATTCTGGAAATTATCGGTTAACCAGTTGATATAAACGGTTCGCCGTTTAATTCCAGTAACTTGCAAAGCACAGTAGCCTTATCCATTTTTGCTAACCGGCTCAAGTTGAAGGATTTTATTCTTCTTTAGAAATTATCAGTTAACCGTTTCAAAGTTAACGGTTCACCGTTTACTTCTAGAATCACAATTATAACAGAATTTCGCACGGAATACTTTTTCGATTAAAGTTAACAATTATCCCTATTTCATGAACATATTTAAAAATATTAAG
Organism: Citrus medica; assembly: GCA_002013955.2. Classification (NCBI taxonomy): domain Eukaryota; kingdom Viridiplantae; phylum Streptophyta; class Magnoliopsida; order Sapindales; family Rutaceae; genus Citrus; species Citrus medica. Next base: position 2,246 of record MKYO02001728.1, read on the forward strand.
CAACTTTTAACAAATTATTTATCAATGAAAACTCCAACATTTTAATAAAAAATATATAAAATTTGTTATTATCAAAATCAATATTATAAATATATGTTAACATGTTTATCCCATAAGGACCACTGTTTCATATGGTAGTGACTAGAGAATGTTAGGATAAGCTTAAAGCACAAGCTAAGTTTCGTTGGTCCCCTCTTGGTAGACGACTCTTGAGCTTCCTATTAGATAACTAGTCACATCCTTTAGGGACTAGTAATTAACTAAAGAATGTGGACCTTATAAAATGGAGAAAAAGCTTTTGAATCATAGGTTATCTTAAGCAAACGTCGGTGTTCTCGCTTTACTCTCTTCCTTCTATATCCTACTATTAGTCTTTGGACTATATTTTTTTCATAGATCCTTTGTGGAGCTTAAAGATCTTCTTGGAGCCTACAGATCCTGCCTACCTAATACTTCCTTCGTGGATCCTTTTCATCATGGACATATCTCCTTCGCTAATTGGCCCAAAATTAACGATTAACAATATCCCCTTAGTCTCCTTTACTAAAGAATGAGGTGAAGGAGTTTATTCTAATTGAGGATGCATGTTATTCCTTCCATGTTATATCCTTTAGTCCACGTGGTGCTCCTAAATTAGCTTAACCAAATTTATCCACCAATAACTATCAATAAATAAGGCACAAGAATGTCATTATAATGATATTGTAACTTATAAATGGTGGAAATGAATAACATAATATTATCAATCTTTTGTAATTCTCATCTTATAATTCATCATATTAATCAAATATTAATATGGTTAAACGTTATTATGTAGTTTGAATCATTATAATAAAATTTCTAACATTGATAAGATTAGTCATACTCATCATCATCTTGACTTTGGACCTTCTAAAACATCTCAACCACCACAATGTAAATCCTAGCTTCTCTCCACTATCTTCTACAGTTATCCATTAATAATAACAATAATGATAAATCTCTGCCATCCATTTGTTTTTTGGCTTCTTAGAGTAGCAAATATGTCAAAGAAAGATTTCAATGCAGAAAATAATTCAATCGTATTCTTCTCCAAATCAGAGGCAATATATGAAGCTAATTACATCCTAAAAAAAGGAAGAAATAAATTGTTTCTATATTTAAATACAAGAGTGATCAACTAAAGATTCCCGGACGTAATTACAAAATCAATTCTATAATTGACAGCACATGCCAACAGCTCATGCTAGCTCACGACGACACTCCCCCTCAAGTTGGAGCATAGATATCTATCATGCCCAACTTGTCAATTATATCATGAAACACTCTTCCTGATACTAAATATATGTTAACATGTTTATCCCATAAGGACCACTGTTTCATATGGTAGTGACTAGAGAATGTTAGGATAAGCTTAAAGCACAAGCTAAGTTTCGTTGGTCCCCTCTTGGTAGACGACTCTTGAGCTTCCTATTAGATAACTAGTCACATCCTTTAGGGACTAGTAATTAACTAAAGAATGTGGACCTTATAAAATGGAGAAAAAGCTTTTGAATCATAGGTTATCTTAAGCAAACGTCGGTGTTCTCGCTTTACTCTCTTCCTTCTATATCCTACTATTAGTCTTTGGACTATATTTTTTTCATAGATCCTTTGTGGAGCTTAAAGATCTTCTTGGAGCCTACAGATCCTGCCTACCTAATACTTCCTTCGTGGATCCTTTTCATCATGGACATATCTCCTTCGCTAATTGGCCCAAAATTAACGATTAACAATATCCCCTTAGTCTCCTTTACTAAAGAATGAGGTGAAGGAGTTTATTCTAATTGAGGATGCATGTTATTCCTTCCATGTTATATCCTTTAGTCCACGTGGTGCTCCTAAATTAGCTTAACCAAATTTATCCACCAATAACTATCAATAAATAAGGCACAAGAATGTCATTATAATGATATTGTAACTTATAAATGGTGGAAATGAATAACATAATATTATCAATCTTTTGTAATTCTCATCTTATAATTCATCATATTAATCAAATATTAATATGGTTAAACGTTATTATGTAGTTTGAATCATTATAATAAAATTTCTAACATTGATAAGATTAGTCATACTCATCATCATCTTGACTTTGGACCTTCTAAAACATCTCAACCACCACAATGTAAATCCTAGCTTCTCTCCACTATCTTCTACAGTTATCCATTAATAATAACAATAATGATAAATCTCTGCCATCCATTTGTTTTTTGGCTTCTTAGAGTAGCAAATATGTCAAAGAAAGATTTCAATGCAGAAAATAATTCAATCGTATTCTTCTCCAAATCAGAGGCAATATATGAAGCTAATTACATCCTAAAAAAAGGAAGAAATAAATTGTTTCTATATTTAAATACAAGAGTGATCAACTAAAGATTCCCGGACGTAATTACAAAATCAATTCTATAATTGACAGCACATGCCAACAGCTCATGCTAGCTCACGACGACACTCCCCCTCAAGTTGGAGCATAGATATCTATCATGCCCAACTTGTCAATTATATCATGAAACACTCTTCCTGATACTGATTTTGTGAGTATGTCAGCCAACTGATCTCCAAATTGAACAAATGGGAACTGTATAGTTTTCTCGTCATGCTTCTCCTTGATGAAATGACGATCTACTTCAACATGTCTTGTGCGATCATGCTGTACAGGATTCTGGGCAATCTCTATGGCTGCTTTATTATCACATTTAAGATTCATGGGTTTTGCATAATCAATCCCCAAATCTTTCAGTATGTTCTTGATCCATAACATCTCACACACACCTTGTGCCATTCCACGAAATTCTGCTTCGGCACTTGATCTTGCTACAACCTTCTGCTTCTTGCTTCTCCAAGTGACGAGATTGCCTTCAACAAATGTAAAATAACCTGAGGTCGATCTTCTTGTTGTCTGGTCACCTGCCCAATCAGAGTCCGTATATCCTTCAATGTTTGAGACATTATTTTTTTAGAACAATAAACCTTTTCCATGAGCACACTTTAAATATCTCAGAATTCGATAGACTGCATCCATATGTTCTTCACTTGGTGAATGCATGAATTGGCTTACTATACTCACGGCATATGCTATGTCTGGCCTTGTGTGGGATAAATAGATTAACCTCCCAACTAGCCGTTGATAACGACCCTTATCAGTTGGAGTTTGATTTGGTAAAATCCCGAGCTTGTGATTCATCTCCATATGTGTTTCAGCTGGTTTATAATCAAGCATACCAGTTTCAGTGAGGAGATCTAACACGTATTTTCGTTGTGAAAGAAAAATTCCACTTTTCGATCTTGCTACCTCAATCCCCAAGAAGTATTTAAGCTGCCCAAGATCTTTCATTTCGAATTCAGCAGCCAAATGTTCTTGTAGTGCTTTCATTTCAGATAAATCATCCCCTGTTAACACCATATCATCAACATACACTATTAACACCGTCACTTTTCCACCTTTGTGTTTTATAAACAAAGTATGGTCTGAATTACTTTGTTTATAACCAGCAGCTTTCATTGTCGCTGAAAACCTCCCAAACCATGCCCTAGGTGATTGTTTTAGTCCGTACAAGGACTTCTTCAGCTTACATACTTCATTCCTACGCATAGAACTATGTTTGACACCAGGAGGTAGCTCCATATAAACTTCTTCTTCTAAATCTCCATTGAGAAAAGCATTTTTGACATCGAACTGTTTCAAGGGCCAATCTCGATTTGCTGCTATAGAAATAATAATACGAATGGTATTTATCTTGGCTACTGGTGCGAAAGTGTCTTGGTAATCTATTCCATACCTTTGTGTATATCCCTTTGCCACTAGTCTCGCTTTATACCTATCAATGCTTCCATCCGCTCTGAGTTTTACTGTGAATACCCATCTACATCCAATTGTTTTCCTTCCCTTAGGTAGTGAAACCAATTCCCAAGTGGCATTTTTTTTGAGAGCTTCCATCTCTTCATTCATCGCCTTAGTCCATTTTGGATCCTCCAAAGCATCCTGTACACTACTAGGAATAGATATAGTGGATAATTGATTAATAGTAAGTGCATATGATTCACATAACCTATGAGATGACATGTAGTTACTGATTGGGTATTTTATTTTGGATTTGGGATCAGGTTCATATTGTTTCTTTGGAATTCCTCTATTTGACCTTTGTGGATATCTAGGATTCATTACAGAAAAAAAAAGGTTCATTAGACTCATTAGACAATGGATTTGAAATTACCTGAGGAGGAACACTTTCGGTTAATTCTTCAGTTAATGGTGTAGACATGGGTAGCTCTAGTGGCCTTGATTGTGCTTCAGACATGTCCAGAAAATTGGAGGGATCACATTCGGTTTCAGTCATGTTATCACACCCTTGTTGAACCTCATTTCCATCACCGTTTTGAAGTTTTTCGACCATGTCCTCTAATTCTAAAAATTCATCTCCTCCTTCATTTTCCCTTTGACCATTCTCTTCACACAAACTCTCCCCCTGGAGGGAATGGTAAGAGACTCCCCCTGAATAATAAGGTTCTAATTCATGAAAAGAGACATCCAAAGTTACATGTAATTTTTTTGTGTGTGGATCATAGCACCTATAACCTTTTTGAAGATCAGAATAGCCAATAAAAACACAACGTTTGGCACATGGATCCAGTTTAGTTCGTAAACTTTTTGGAATGTGAGCAAAAACAATACAACCAAATATTCGGGGTTCAATATTAGGAAAATGAGGAATAGAGAGTAAGGATTGCATTTTTTGTTGGGGAGTTTGAAAATCTAGCACTCGTGAAGGGGTTCGATTAATGATATAAGCTGCAGATTTTACAGCTTCTCCCCAATAAAACCGAGGCATGTTCATGCCAAAAAGAGAAGCACGAACCACCTCTAAAATCTGTCTATTTTTCCTCTCAGCCAGCCCGTTTTGTTGTGGGGTGTAAGTTCATGAGGTCTGATGACGAATTCCATGAATGTTTAAAAACTTGCCAAGAGAGGCATCTATATACTCAGTACCATTGTCAGATTGAAGTACACGAATCTGCTTTTGATATTGAGTACTTACCATTTTGTGAAATTCTTGAAAGGCTAGACATACATCGTTTTTTTTATAAGTAAAGACACCCAAATCATTCTAGTACATTCATCAATAAATGTCACAAAAAAAACGAGCTTTAGAAAGAGAAGCAACTTTTGCAGGAGCCCAAACATCGGAATGAATCACCACAAAAGGTTCTAGACTTTTATTTAAACTTGGTAAATAAGAAGTGCGATGGCTTTTAGCCATCTCACAAATATCACAATGAAAATTCGAATCATTTAGAGTTGAAAAAAGATGAGGTTGTAATTTTTTGAGATAACCAAAAAAAAGGTGTCCTAATCTACGATGCCATAACCAAACATTTGCCAGAGTTCTATCTTTATTAGAAGCTTGATTTGCCTGACTGATATTTGGTCCCTCATTTTCTGTCAATTCCAAGTAATAGAGTTTACCCCGTCTAACACCATAACCAAGAATCTTCCGAGTTAGAATGTCCTGAAAAACACAAAACGTGGGCCAAAACGTTACAGTGCAAGCAAGTGTGGAGGTAATTTGGCTAACCGACAAAAGATTATATTCAAGGGATGGGACAACAAGAACTGTATCTAATGTAAGAGTATTACTCAGGGTAATAGACCCTTCCCCAATAATAGGAGAAGTACTACCGTTTGCAGTGGAGATAACAGATTGAGAGGAGGGAAGAACAGATTTTAATTTGCTAAAATCTCTGGTCATATGCTCAGATGCACCTGTATCAATAATCCACATTCTATTCTTAGAAGTTACAGAACATACAGATGCCTTACCAATAATACCTGGGTGGGCAACATTTGCTGAAGGGGATGGTTGTTCTTCATCCTTTGCTGCTGTCACATTAGCCTTCCCAGATATTTTTTTACGGGGCTTCTTTGAGAAATCCCACCAATCTGGATAGCCAATGATTTCATAGCAGCGTTGTTGTGAATGACCTTTTTCTCCGCAGTGAGTGCACACAAGGTTGTTAACTTTGCTAGATGATTGATTTCCTCGATTTTTCGAATATCCATTTCGGTTTTGACTGGCCAGCATGGCAAGGTTCTCCGAAATTAAATGAGAGCCTCCCATTGTTTGTCTCTGTTGGTAATCCCTTCTAACATAAGCATATGTGCTTTCTAAATCAAGTTTTGGGTCTTTTCGCAATATTTCTCCACGAACCTGTTCAAACTCTGAGTCGAGGCCACTTAGAAAAATATGAACTCGAAGCCTAGCCATTGCAGAATGCAGCTGTAACACCCCTTCAACTGTGCCTTCTTGAGTGGTAGCCCTATGATCGATTTCCTGAAAAATGGCAACCAGTTCATTGTAATATGTTGGCAATGGTCGCCCATCCTGTTTGGTAGAGAAAGATCTCTGGTTCAGCTCAAAAATACAGGTTTCATCGGTTCCGTCATAGAAGGTTTTCGATACAGCCTCCCATATATCTTTGGTTGTAAGGAGACGAATAAATCGTTGCATCAACGATGGACTCATTGAGTCAATCAACCAACTCTTGACTCTTTGATTTTCAGTAATCCATGATCCAAGATTAGGATCTCCAGGTGCTGGTTTCTTCGTTTCTCCAGTAAGATAACCAGCTTTGTTGCGAGCACTAATCCGCATCTCCATGAGTTGAGACCATAATGAGTAGTTGGTCTCATCTAGAGTGATTCCAGTTGGAAATGCCGAGTTGTCTTGATGAACAACAACTTGTGGTGCTGGTGGTGGGATAATATCCATTGATACGCCTGTGAAAGTTCACAACAACGGTGAATATTCAGAATATGAATACGAATTTCGAGAGAAAAAAAGAAAAAGAAAATATTCGGTTGTCAACACAAATTCTCTTGATAAGGAACCTGCTCTGATACCATGTCAAAGAAAGGTTTCAATGCAGAAAATAATTCAATCATATTCTTCTCCAAATCAGAGGCAATACATGAAGCTAATTACATCCTATAAAAGGAAGAAATAAATTGTTTCTATATTTAAATACAAGAGTGATCAACTAAAGATTCCCGGACGTAATTACAAAATCAATTCTATAAATGATAGCACATGCCAACAGCTCATGCTAGCTCACGACGACAAAATAATCAAAATCCAATTTTGCACTATTGCAGCTTCTTTTCTCAGCATGATCGTTACTATCTAAATATTAATTTTTTATAATCAAATAGTTGGAATAATTAAGTTTTGCTTAGCTGACTAGCGAACCCCATTGTGAAACTTTGTTACCCATACTCAATTTTGAAGTTTCAATTGTTGAGGATAATTCTAAATAGATTTTAAGTTAAACAAGCATTGACCTAGTATTTAAGAAAACACGAATCGGAGGTATTAGTATGTGTTTGGTATGGCTTTTGGAGAGGTCCTAAGTGTTTTTTTATCTTTTTTAACTCCAAACGCACTTATCAAAAGTTCTTAGTAATGTTTGATTAAAAAGAAATAAGAATTTTTATGCTCTTAAAAGTTATTTTGTGTCTTTTCCCAAAAAGAGTTAAGGTAAAATAACTTTCCTATTTTGTATGTAATATTTAAAATGTCCTAACATAATTTTATTAATTCCAAAACACCCTTATATACCAACCTTAAAAACTTGGTTTGTTGAATTTGAACATTGAAGAAATGTGTAATTTTCATATAAATTAATAGCTTGTGTGCATTTTGTGAAAAATTATATGATTCTGAAGTTAGTTCTTTTATATATCATTTTTGGTAATTTAATAACTTAAAAGCACTTTTGTGTTGCAGAACCAAATACCTAATGGTTTAAAAGAGCTTTTTTGTTTGACAACCAAACACTCAGCAACCTTTTGTCCAAAGCTCTAATCCTATAAACTCTACTCAGTAAGCTCAATCAAAAATAGCCTTAGATAATGATATTGACGTCATACTCAAGCTTTAGATGAGTGGTAAGTCATATTTGGAATGTTACAAGAACTGAATTCTTAATAAGTTCACTAGTCCTCGAAAGAATTAAAAAATCATCTTTTAATTCAAATAATAATAATAATCTTGATAAAAAAATTTACAAACCATGGAAGCTAAATTTTTATAGGATCATAGAGACCCAAGATCTTAAAGTACAATTAAAGACAATAGAATGACTCTCCAAACATAGGTTTAGTGAAAATGATCCTTTAAATGACTTGATTAGTTAACTAACATTAATACTAGACTTAAATAATGCATTGATAAATTTAAAACACAGTAAAAGAGACAATAAATAAGGTTGATATTCCCAAACTCGAAACTAGTTCCTATAACTTGAAAACTGAATAAGTTGCAATGAATTGGTCATAGCTTCTTTCAAAAAGTAACAATTCATCTTTATAAAACGAATTGGAAAGTGGAATCAATCATCTTTCCAACGGTATATAGTTTGCACATTAATTCTAGTTGAGGCAGTTTCTGTTCAATTTTGAAATTGTCATTCTTACATTAACTTCCCCAAACTGTGTTTTAGGCTGTCTAATAGCTTGAATAATGCACAAAATGTCTTCTCTTCTCTCCAAGTTCACCACATCATGTTTTGCACTTTAATCCACCCATATCTTCTCAATTAATCCATTCAAGCCAACTTGCATCTTCTTCACTCTAACTCTTGTAATTGAGCCTTCATAAATGTGCTAAAGATCAATTGAATCTTCAATGGTTTCTCCTTTCTCGTTCTCATCATTCCCCCTCTCCTAAAATGGATTCATTCTCGAATCATCACTAATGTCAAAAGGGATCATATACATTAAAAGAAGCACTCACATTATACTCATCAAGAAAGATCCTATTTGTAGCCGATGTCATTGATCCATGTAGCCACTTGGAAAGGTCCATCTCCCCTTGGAAGCAGCTTCGAACACTTTTGGGCTAGAAAACTCTCCTTTCTCATATGCACCCAATTTAATGTTTGGGCTAAACCCACTTTTATATGTCTCTTATTGCTTAAGCAAAATATTATTCAGTCTTCATTTCTATTTGTTGCCATACTTTCTTATGAAATTGCTTAATAAATTCAACTTTCTTTTTATTTCTAGGTGAGCATGCTCATAAGCTGGGTAAGATAATAAATCCAAAGGTTTGTCTTCCATCAAATTTGACTCAGAAAACTTTTTAGTTTAGCGTGATTAGTTCATGTCCATCCTTATCCTTATTTGTAACGATTTTTTTGGTTATATAGATTTTAACAAAAATATAATTATGTCTTATTTTTCGTAAGTCCTAATATATAAATAAAAGACAATTTAAACTTATATTTTTTTAGTAATTATATAATAAAATAGCACCTTCATACTAAAATTTATAAAATTCATATACTCAACTTTTCAAACACAAAGCAATCATAATCATTCAATTTAACAAATATCAAATTATTTTTTTAATCAATAATTTATTTAATCTGCATGATAAAAATTATTTATTTTATTAACTACTATTAACCCTACCATGCCAAACTGGCCCTTAATGTCCAGCATACAAAATGAACATGTAAGCACTTGGAACGAAATCAATCAATCATCATTCGATGAGTATTTGAGATTTCTCCCATGTGGCACCTTTGCCATTGGACAATTAATAAATTCCCAATTTTTTTCCAACAGTAACGTATTATTGTGGAGCATAACAATTTATTTTTATTTTATAAATTGATTAACAAATCACAGTGCCATCTTAAAATAAACACACGGGCATTGCACAGTACTAAGAAAAGCTTAAAACGTGATCCACGTGGCATTGAGAAACTATGCGCATCGCGCAACCGAATGCAGTTTCGAACGATCTACTTAGAGCGGCATGTGCAGTACAGTTGAATCAAGCCAACCTAAAAGCACCGTTCAATTCCCGGAGCAAACAATCTTGGGGAAATATTGGTCCACATCAGCAATGATTTGTTCAATGTCGACCGGCAAGTCTTGTTCGAACTGGCTCGACCGGCTTCGGTCCAACAAGGGTTTCCCGGTCGGCGACGACCTCGAGCTAGATCATTTCCTTGAAAACAAGGACAGCAATCTTAAGCCGAAGTCAAACTCGTCCGAGTCGACTCAGAATCGAAAGGCAGCGACGGAGGAGATTTGTGGTGAAAATGAAAATGGAGATGATAAAGGAGAATGGTTCGGTATTATGAACAATGTGTTGTCAGACCTCTTCATAATGGGTGAATCCAATGACGACCAAAGTTGTAAATTTTCTCGGAAAAAGATTTCCAGGAAACAAACAAACCCTAAATTTTGCTTGGTTTCAAGAATGACAAGTAGTAATGTAGAAGAAGAGCAGAGTTGCGGTGGGTGTGAGAGAAAAGACGAAAATGCCCAGATAGAGAATAAATTGAAAGAAGAAGTTGACGGAGAAGAGAATGTGAATAATGTGGTGGAAATGGAAGATGGTGAAAGAGAGGAGCTTTTAGGGTATTCAAGAAATGAAGTGACTGTTATTGATACAAGCTGTACGGAGTGGAAGTTTGAAAAGTTAGTGTATAGAAAGCGGAATGTGTGGAAAGTGAGGGAAAAGAAAGGAAAGTCTCGTATGATTGGACTCGGGCGAAAGAAGAGGAAATCAAATGGAGCTGATGCAAATGTCGATACTAAGAAGAAATTTAAACTCAACAGCCAAGAGGACTGCATTTTTTCATCAAAACATGTAAGTAATGTTACTTTGTTGTTTCAATAATCATATCATACTGCTATCCAAAATTATAGAATGATTTAAGTTGGCTTGGAGTCTTTTATTCTAGATTATTATTTTTTAAATCTGGTGTTGTAGATTGATCCCCTATGTTATCATAATTAAGATATGTTCAAGGCAAGATTTGTGCTTTTGGCTTTTATGTTGATTTGAAATATAATGGATTGAGGCTCATTTAGTATTGATTTCTAGCAGCTGTGGCCTAGAAGCTACTATAATTGTAACGTGTTTGGTATACCCTTGCAACTGTATTTTGAAGTTGAGGTGATTTCATCTCATAGTTGTTTGATGAAAAACTTATATCAATTTTTCTATGTTGTTAGAATTATTACCTTTCTTTTTATATTTACTAAACATTATCAACGTTATTTCTTTGCTAGAGCTTTCCTTGTGCAACACCATAATACTAAATTGAGCCTTAGTAAATAGCAGTTGGATCATTTGGGTTAATTTATATGTTATCACACTGTGACAATTACTTACGCATGCTCAAACATGTGAGGGAGCTGTTTTAGATTTTCTGGTCATTGTCCACCTGCTCACTTAGTGTAAATGCTAATTTCATGTCTGCTACTTTTCGTTTTAAATTCATGCCTCTGAAAGCAATTTTTCCTCATTAAACATTGGTCAAATATACCTGCTGTAAGAGCATACATCCTATTTTGACCAGAGAAAATTATTAAGAACTTCCTTTTAAGTTTGTAATTATGTGTTAGTTAAATTCTGTTCAAGAAATTCAAGCTTGATATTGTTGAGTGACTCATGTTTAGTTGTTTCATGGAAACTTAAAGTTCTAAGCTTTATCAACTTCCATGGGCTATATGCCATTGGTCAAAAATGATTATTGTGAAATTTAGAAGTTTCCTTACACATGGCTGGTGTACCAAAATGTCTCCAATGTCTTGGCTTTAGAATGTGATAACATATGTCACTTTAAGGGGGATTTTCTTACCTCCTTAGTTATTAATGTTCTAATGGTTCAAAAGCTATCGGACCATTTATATCTTCTTTCTTTCATTTACTTTTAATATTGTTGGTTTTTATACACAGTGACAGAGTTTCTATACATAACTGCGTTTGATTAATAATTCATGTCCAGTATTTGGCATCTGTCTAGTCCTGTTTGAAGTGCTTACATTATGATTGGATTTATATTTGTGGTTTCTTAGAGGACTAGTCAATAATCAGAGATATTTTATGGCGTTTTCAAAGTAAATGCCTGTTGACTGGAATTCAAACTTATGAGAAATTTTTTTGTACACATGACACTTCATTGGGGTTTTTTAAACTATTAGCTTCTGGGTAACTTCCCTTCTTGTTCTTGATGTTTATAGCTTCTGGGTAACTTCCCTTCTTGTTCTTGATGTTTATTCTTGTTGACTTGCATACCTATGCTGTGAATGAAATTTCCTCTAGATAGACTGTTTCATACATTTATCCTTACTGTAGTTTTTAGCTATTTGAAGTTTTGAAGAGGTGCCTGGTTAGAGAAAGACAGTTAGAACAAGATACCTGATTTAGATCATGTATGTTTGAATAGCCATGTGTCACGGGGTGAGTGTTCTTGGGCGGTCCGCAACACATGCCTCTGTTTTATTGGAATGGAACATGAGCTATTTGTTGCCGTTGCAATGCCTGTAGTCTCTATCTGCATTGTATTTAGTTTACTTCGTTTACATCTCAACATGCCCCAGGGGAAATGCTATCCAGTTCCTTTGTTTAGCATCTACTTTTCTGTCTTGTCTGCTAGAAATAAATTTTCTGTTCAAGTAGGTGGATACTGCTTCAAACATTTTAATACTCGTTGATTTAGATCTTAGCTAAATTTAGTCATTTGTGCCTTCAATACTTATGCCTGTCCTGTATGAGGAACTTTAGTTTCATTTTGTTCTTTGCTTGTTCATGCCTAAGTTGGCATGCCTTGGCCTTTTGCCTGTAAACTGGAAAGTGCACCACTCTATTGACTGTACAGAGAATGCTCTCTTCCTAGATGCTTCATTCTATGAACTATGATTTGTCATCAATCGAAAGATGTTAATAAGTTTCTGTTTGTATTTACTTCCCTGGATAGAGTCCCCAGGCTGAGGAAGGGGAAGAAGTTTGTGAAGAGACTATTGAATATCCCAACCAAGTTCCTAAAAAGAAGTAAGTGCGCCATCAATCTGCATGCAGTTTCTCTCTCAATCTCTCGATGCTGCTTGCTTATCAGGTTATTATTATTATTTTCAGGCTTCTGCTTTCAAGATCACCCAAGAAAGGTAAAAATGGAGGCAAATCTGCTAGTCTTAGAAAAGGCATGTCCACAATCAAGAAATCAATAGCGGAGTGTTCAAAGAGTCCATTTCCAAACTGCGGAATTGAAAAGAATCAAGTTCCGTGCAATAAATCTATTACCTGGGAGAAGGTTTCGGGATTGGAAGTGAATTCACTCCACTAATCCTAATCCCCTAGCATATTCTAACCATCCTGATCAATCAAATGAGGGATGAATTTGTATCATTTGCAAGCATATCCTTTGACAATTATTATTTTTTGTTTAGAAGAAACTTATGGTAATAATATCTTATTTTGTAAATGGAATGTTCGCAGTGGACCACCCGCCTCCAAACTAGAATAGAATTCTTTATATTACCAGGGAATATTGCTTCTCATTTTGGCATACTTGCAACATATTCCTTGTACCCATGTCAAGTTTGAGAAAGATTTGCAGAAGAATATGAGGTGTTTTAAGTATGAGCTGGAAACGCCACTTGCTTTAGTCGACCAGTGGGAGCTTCCACGTCCAATGGGGCTCATTTCTCTTATACGAAAAAAATTTGGACGTAGAAATCTGGAGCAGAATTCTGAGAAAAATACTTGGCACATTTTTAGACGTTCTGTAAATTATATTTATATATGTTCAGATTCTCAACAAAAGTCAGATTGTAGGGAGGAAAAAAAAGGGGGGGAAAAAGGCATTTACGAGCAGGCTTTTGAAAACTAATTATGATTAGGATCAAGTCAAGGCCCAATGATCGGTCGGAAGGACCCGTGAGTAGAGCTATTAGCACTCCCTAATCTCCTATTAAAACCCCTCTTCATATTTACACTTTTACCCTCACTTAAAATTACACTAAAGGATAGTGTGAAAAGGGAAGTACCGATCATGTCATCACTCCAATTTATTTTTTTACAGCCCAGTACCCCTGTAAATTGACACCAACATAAAATAAGTAATATTACTTAAGAGTAGTTTCTCAAAATTAATCATTATGATACCATTTAGTTATCAATGAAACTTTTTCATAATGGCTAAGATCCACCATCAACACCCTCCGCACAATTATTTCTTTTCAAGAAACTAAGAATTTGTTTTGGAAAAACTTTATGTTGAACTTACAAATTGACAAATGTGCAATATAATTATTAAGTTTAGACTTTAATATAATAAATTTCGGTTTGCTTATCCAAATTTTTTTTTTCAATACAGTAAGTTGAGCTTTCTTCTCTTCTCTACCATCATGAATTTTCTAAATTATCAAACTCGTATTTAAAAATTGAGTAATTGACAAATTTCAACAACTATAGCTGCTTTCCAACAGATGTAGCTGCTAAAGCAAATGAACATGGAGACAAATTTGTTTAATTCAAGTGAGGTTATAAGCGAAAGCAAATAGCGGTATTTGTGAAATTGGTCGGGTGTTAATAGCAGTCATATGATAATTTAAATTATTTCATAGGGTGAGTTTAGAAAAGGGGTTTTAAGAGAGTGGTGAAGGGGTGTTAATAGCTGTACTCATTACCCGTCCCACAATTCAAAATCGCAAGCCCTCATTGGACTCATTTGTACGCTCCATTTAATACAATTTATTAAATAAAATTTATAATATTAAAATTTATAATAATAAAATTTTTAGATAAAAAATTATTAAGTATTTAATTATTAATAAAAAATTATTTTTAAATTATTAAACTGTATAATATTTTTTATATTATATATTTTTAAAAAAATTTATAATTTTTATTTTTTAAAATTTAAATTTTAAATTTTTATTAATAGAGTAAATTAATTTATTTAAATTAAAAAAATTTATTATAAAAATAATTAAATATTATAAAAATTTAAAAAAAAATTATATAATTAAATAAACACTTTTGTGACTCTTAAATAAGTGGTATAAGCACCTAATATTGCAATTGAACTTATCCAGTTGAGCTGAGACGAAAAAATGGCTTCTGCCGCTACTGCGGTCACTCATTTTTCTTCACCACCTGCATACTTTCTCTCACAGTCACAAGCAATGCTGGTCATTTCGAAAGAAGTTAAAACTCGTCCTAGGTATAGCCATGGCCATGAACATGGAACGCTCTCTCTCGCTAACTTCACTAAAATATCAAGAATTGAACTGGGAGCCTCACTGGCTAAACGTCTTCTCAACCAACGCAGATGCTTTAGATCTTCTACTAATTATCTTACAGAGAATGAATTAGGTAATTTCTCTCTCAGAGGTCATTTGTCTAACACCTTCCAATCATTTCCATTCAATTAATTTTTGGTGATATCAAGTTTATTTATTTTTTTGGGTTCGTTTGCTTTTGTTTCAGTGACATTATTTCAAGAAATTGGTCTAAATGAAAAAGAAGTGGATTCGCTTTTGGAGAAGAACCCAACTCTCAGAGTAACTCCTTTGGACAAAATGCGATCCCGGATTCTTTCGCTACAATCTGTTGGAATCAAAGGGATGGCATTTTGTCGTTTGATTTCCAAAGACTCAAATGTATTACTTGCTGAGGAAATTGATCGATTGATATGCTTTGTGCGTGATGATTTGGATGGAAACATTGAGCCAATGAAGCTCGAACGCCTTTTGACTTCAACAGAAACAAAATTCTTGGTGGGTTTTGATCAAAAGGTTAGGCTACTTCTTCAACTTGGGGTTCCACAAGAGACGATTCTTCATGTTCTCAACAATATTAATTTAAGTAAAGCTGTATGTCTTAAGTCTGTTGAAAATATTGAAAGAACTTTTGCTTACTTGAACCCCTTCGGTGGTGCTGATTTAATTGTAAGATGTCCAAAAATTCTTAATTATGATTTGGATACCCAGTTGATTCCGAAAGTTAGGGTTCTCAGTCAGCTTGGTGGGGGTGATGTTGATTCCACAGCAGCTATTGTGTGGAAATTTCCTGCAATATTGAGCTATAGTTTGGAGCATATAGGGAAACATGTTGAGTTCTTGAGGTCCTTTGCTGGACTTAGTGATCAGGAGATTTTCAGGATTTTTCTTGTGTTCCCGGCTGTTATTAGTGCTAGCAGGGAGAGGAAATTACGTCCTAGAATAGAAT
Source organism: Citrus medica (assembly GCA_002013955.2). Classification (NCBI taxonomy): domain Eukaryota; kingdom Viridiplantae; phylum Streptophyta; class Magnoliopsida; order Sapindales; family Rutaceae; genus Citrus; species Citrus medica. Next base: position 18,298 of record MKYO02001728.1, read on the forward strand.
TTCTCAAGCAATGTGGTTTGGGCTCTGAGGATATCTTCAAGTTCTTGACAAAAGCTCCATTATTTCTGGCTCTCTCCTTTGATAACATTGCAAGAAAGCTTGGCTTCTTGGTCAAGATTGGGTATGAATGTAGAACGAGGGAACTGGCAGCAGCAATGGGATCTGTGACCAGAACAAGCTGCGAAAACTTGCAAAAGGTGATTGGATTGTTCTTGAGTTACGGGCTATCTTTTGCAGACATTTATATAATGAGCAAGAAGCATCCTCAGATACTGCAGTACAATCACAAGTCTTTACAGGAGAAGATGGAGTATCTGATAGTGGGGATGGGTCGTGAAGTTGGAGAGCTATTGGCTTTTCCTGCGTTTCTTGGTTACAAGCTTGATGACAGGATTAAGCACAGATATGAAGCAAAGAGGAAGACTTTAGGGGATGGACTGTCAATCAACAAGTTGTTAAGTGTGTCAGTGGAGATATTCTCAACCAAGATAAAGAAAAATCCTATTCATAGTTGACAACCAGATTAGTCGATTTAAGTTTCGATGATTTTGATTGGTGTGTATTACTACATCACACGGTTGCAGCATTTTTATTCTAAGGCTCATTTTAAGCTTTTTGGTGACCCCCTCAGATTTATAAATACTCTAGGTTATCTTGAATAACTTTGGCAAACACAACACACAATGAGAACTGCAGCTTGGTGAAGAAAGGAATTCCAAATAGGTGCAGTGACAGCTCGTTTTGCAAAGAGCTGACTGAAGGTTGTTCATAATACAAATAAACCATATCGGAAGAAAACGGAAACTATTTTTCTTCTTTTGCTGTGGTAGCATTACTAAACCTCTTTGTAACTGTTCCCATCGGGTGATTTAGGGCAACTGGTAGCTAATCGATTATAGTACCTATGAAGAATTTGGGAGTAGATCATGAACTATTTTTGTTGATTTGTTGTAGCATGTGCCATCGGAAAAGCTCTTTGAAAGTATTCCGATATGGTGACTGGCATCTTGTTAAGGCTAAAATATTATAGTGCTATCTTCCCTGTAGTATCCGGTGTGCTTTGCTAAAGAAGAATGATTTAGCTGCCGGCGTTGTTCTCCGTCCATGACACCTTTCGTTTTATGAAGCCTTGATTCCACTTGTAATATGTTAGTAGACGAAAGCAAATGCAGCATCTATTATTTGGTGCTTTCACCTGGGACATTTTCTTTTGACAAATTGTTTGAAAATTCATGACTGTATATGATCGTGACATAGTGGCTAGTGATGTTTAGTAAATGATGAAAGTCATACCTTGTAATCTTTGATTTACACTTGATAATACCCCATTACAGAGTGCAGATTTGATGCAGAACAACTTGAAATCTAAATCTGCGGCTGTTGGTGCTTGAACTAATTTTCTAGAATTAGTTTGTCAAGAAATTGGTTCCAGTTTTAGATTATTTTCCGTATTTTATTGGGTAATTATATCTCACTTTCGGTTGCATATAAGGACTTATTAGCAATCCCAAAGAAAATTCTGTTCTCCGGGTTTTTTCAAAATGTTAGTTAAAGAGATGAATTATGATCATGGTTTAAACTTTAAACTTCTGTGGAGCACATCACTTTTAGAATGGAAGGGGACTGGAAGCAAATTAGTAGCGCTTGAATGCCATGCCAATTGGCAAAAAAGTGTAGTCATTTCTCCCTGCTTTCTGCAACAAGTCATCTGTTCTTATACCTGTCAGTTTAAGGTTTCTTTACCCAAATATGGAAAAGCACAAAATCAAAAGCCCTGAAAAACCTTCATAAGCGAGAACACATGATAAGCTTACCTATGGCTAAAGAGATGACATCTTGGCAGGCAGATTTACATACATGGCTCATAACAACTAATTACCCAAGACAAGTTTAGATTTGTCAAAAGTTTGTGCTATCTTAATCTCAAAAACTGTACTGTGATGCTCGTATCGTACCTTTGTAATCATTTATACAATTGCCACTGGTTTGAACATGGCTGATTTAATCTATCAGATAAAAAGATCCACAATTCAGCTAATTATTCTGCGAGGATGAACTAGCTGTTTCTACCTCCAGAGGCTCCAATTTCTTGGCTTTACCATTTCCTTTTGGTATAATAATACCATAGCCTCCAGCTTTTCGTTTGTACACGATATTGATCTCACCTAAAGCCAAGCATAAAATAATACAATTTAATCACTAAATAGTTTACACTGAAATGATGAACAGGGAAACTGTAGATTCATACCAGTTTCTTCATTTCGGAATCCATAGAAGTCATGATCAACATTCTCCAACTGCCCAATAGCTTCAGAGACAGTCAAAGGAGGCATTTCAAAGAACTTCATGCGAACAATCTAACAGATAGATTAAAAATTAGGGCACATCAGAGAAAAATTGAAGAGTACATATGCAACAACATGACCTTAATACCAGCAGATAACACAGGAAACTTTTATGTTGTCCATATGGGCATGGCCCCTATAATGCTGAGAAATAAAAAGAAACATAGAGTACCAATCGTTACTCAAACATGACGGATGGGGAATGTAAGTAAATAAATAAGGGTAGAATAATTTCATTCAACAATCATCTATAATATGAGAGCACTATGTTGGCAAGATGGTTCCAACTATTTGCAAATTATAAGCAATGTCATTATCAAGAAATCCAAAATATTGTTTAGAGACATTATTCAACATTTTTTTCAACAAGCATAAGAAAAGCAAAAAGAGAAAAGATGAAATCAATAATATTTGATAGAATTGTCAATATTTGATGGACATTAACAATATGGAACAAAGAATGTGGGGACCAAGAAGAAAACAGATTCCGAGTGGTTTTGAAAGGCAAATTGACATTTACAAGCTAAAATAGTGTAAAGGAAAGACAAAAAAATTACTAGATGGAGCTCATAAAATGCTTTTGACGGCCTTTAAGCATTAAACTATGAAAATGCATTTAACTGAAAACTAGAAAACTACAAAAAAGGAGAGACAAGCTGAGAGTAGGTTGTTGGGGTGATTTTTTTTTTGGGGGAGGGGGGGGGGGGGGAAGGGGGGGGGGTTACAGTGTTTTTACCTTTCACGGTGTCTATCCTACTATTGAGGCAAGCAAAGGGGGGGGGGGGGGGGGGGAGAATGTGGTGGGATTGGGTGGAGGGGTCCGTGTGGAACAGTGATGATGGACATCAATAGGCTTACAAAAATAGGCTAAAGGATATGGGCATACCGTAAACTCTACCAAAATTTCAATTTACAAGTCTCTCAATGCTTGGCTATTAACCCAAATTCAGTATATCAAAATGTGTGAATTGCTTGGTAGAGAAACATAAATGACTTCAGCGAACTGAGATATCTTTTTCATCTTAACTTGTCAGAAAATAAGTTTTGATTAATTCTTTCTGTTTAATCGAATGCAAATCATCAGTAGAGATTTTTAAAATGGCGAACAATGTATACGTTTTAAACTAAAGTACAGCGCAATTCCTAACATAGAGAGACAAGTACCTCCATAACATGACTAGTGAATGAAGATTGCCATTTACATCTAAAGAATGCGTTGATAACAGCACTGATGAATAAGCTTGATGTCATGAAACTTTATTTATTTATTTTGTTTTTCAAATTTTCTTACTGTTACCATATCTTATAGGACAAGGGAAAAAGGTATTTTAAAGTGATGATTGATGAGTTTGCAAAGTAAAAGAAACCAATAGGAGTTGGATAAATTGAAAAAGTTAAGGACTACCTCATCAACAAAGTTATCATCCTCTTCTTCGGACTGTACATCAGCATCATTCTCCACACCCTGTGTCACCGGCTCTCTAACCTTGAGCCTGTTGAACCCCTTCATATGTCTACCATGGTCAGACTCCTTCTCCTTGATCTTCCTCAGCTTCCTTTGAATGATTGACGATACTAAATCTATACTCGCATACACCGTCTCTGCATCTTCTTCTGCACGGACCACTCCATGCTTCTTTGTAAACAAAGTGACCTAAAGCACAAGACATCAAATCCAAACAAATAGTTGATTAGATTCAATGCAATTCCACAAGAGTTAAAAATCCAAATAGAAATCACAACAATGTTAGAAGTTCAAATTTTGGAAGGCACCTCACATCTGCGAATCCTAGGGCCTTTGCCGAACTCTCCTCCGCGCACAGACAGCCTAACATCAACTTCCCTTACCAGATGACTATGCTTCAGAACTGCCTTGCCAACTTTCTCTTCGACATGGTTTTTAACTGTATCGGTTAACTGTATTCAAACAAATTCAGCTTTTCTGTTCATAGTTCAATCATTCAATGCAAATACTGATCCGAAAGACAAAAATAAACAAAGCTCTATTTTGGCTAATTGTTTGTTACGTTAATTTGTGGAGAGAAGCAAGGCATTTGGTCCCTAATCCAAAAACATCTTTCAAAAACGAAAATATTTACCCAAACATGAAATTTCAGAAAAAAGTAAGGGTCTTCAATGGAAATAGCTCATATCTACGTGCAATTTACGTTTTGACCTCCTTAAGTTTACATTATTATGTTATGACCTCCTTAATTCGTCTTTTTTTTTTATTTTGACCCGGTCGAACCAAAACCCAGGTAATGCCGTCGTTACCACAAAAAAAAAGTACAAAGCGTAAAAGAACTAGAAAAATAAACAAAAGAAAACACGAAACGGCGACGTTTGTCTAACCTCGAGATTTTTGCCTTGAATGATTAATTTGACGGAAGAAAGTGGACCGTCCCATGACATTCGAACCGGCAGAGGCTTAGTGTGGACTTTTGTGGGTCTCATTACAGTAATTTGCTTGAAAGGACCGAAGAAACTGGAATTGTACGACAACGTTTTGGCAAGTTGAGATTTTCTTGGAGTGACGAATGGAGAGACAGACGACGGTGATGATGATGATGATGATGAAGAAAGATAACATGAAGATGGTACTGGCCGTGATGTTGAAAGCTTGAATGAAGTTGAAAGAGTAGCCATTGACGCGGGAGGCGTGGTTGGTTCAGCGGTTTTTTTTTTTTTTTTTTTGGGATGGGGGCCTGAAAGATTTCTAAAATAATTAAATTAATAAAACCAAAAGAGGAGGGAGGGAGAGGGTTACGATTTAGATAAGGACACGTGACCCTTGATGGGTTTTGAATGAAAATTTCTGGCCTTTGCCGACATAGATCACAGTCACTGAACAGCCGCACGTCAAATACGTGTAAATGGATAATTCTCATGATCCATTTGATTAGGGTCCCCTTTCCAACGACCGATTGATTTTGCGTAAACAGACATTCGAGTAGCGACTAGAATTGTTTCTTTATTTATTTTCGGTGGAACTAATGGACATACTTTAGACGTGTAATCTAAACCGTTTGGTTAAATACAATTTATGAATTTAATAATTAAGATGTTAGATGAGATAAAATTATGGTGCAATTGTAGTATTATATTATAGTTGTATTTAATTGTTAGATTCTCACTTATTTAAGTGGATCCCATTTATTTGAGTGAATCCAACGATTAGTGCAACTATAGTACGGTACCATAATTACACTGTAACCTGACCATGTTAGATGACATGATTTTTATTTTTTAAATTAAAAAAAATTCATAATTTGTGAGTCCCGTCATTTATTGGGTCCAACTATAATGCCATAGTTATATGGCACTACAATTAAATCCAGTCTTTAAATCTAATTCTAATAAAAATTGTGGGCTAAATTTAATAATTATATCTAACTGTAATACCATAACTTTACCCTATTTATTGTTAATTGTTATGATTCTCTCTTCTCTTTCTCTTCCTCTTTCTTTTACGTACACTCTTTCTTTCTTTCTTTCTTTCTTTCTTTCTTTCTTTTTTTTCCCCTCTTTATCTTTTCTAAAAATTAAGATTACAATATTATAACTTAGAAATAACATTCGCTATGCTGATTAGATACTAAAAATAAAAGCCAAGTAATGGAAGAGCTGCTTGGTTCCTCAATCTTAGGGCCAGTACCTCTAACACTTGATGGAACATCGTCATCCATAGCACCACCCACGTCACGTCCAATACCCTCGTGTGCTTTGCAATGATGGTTGCAGATGCCAATTATTTCATCTTGTCTTCGAACTCATGATAATAATTTTGATACTAATTCTAGATATTTTTACTCAACATAAATTGTCTTTAATATTCTTGTATATAGGAATAGGATCAGGATCTTTATTTAATTTTGATCCTTCTATTCTTTTCTCATCTAATGGTTAAAAAAATTACGTTTAAAATTTATATTTAAATTTGTATCCCTCAAACCTGCCTAACATATAGAAATAGGATTAGGAATTTTTTTTTTAACACAAAATCTATGGTTAAAATTAATGTTAACGTGAATTTTTTTTAAATGAAAATCAATAAAATTTAGCCCCCCCAACAAGTACTATATATTCGTTTCTCTTTTGTTTCAGACTATTTTAACACTTTTTCTTATTTCTCTCTTTCCCACATATTCTTGCCGCCCCTCCCAAAGCTTTCTTTTCTATCAACAATTAAAAGGAAGAAATGATAACAGTGTCGTATAATAAATTAAACAATAAAGAAGAATTAAAAGTATATAGAAGGAAACAATGTTATTCACATTATATAGGGTGCCGAAAAAATTTTAGTTATACTCCATTTTTCCCTTTTTTATTTCTTAAAAAATATTATCCATAGTTTGCAATCGGGTAAAAACCTATTTAGTCCATGTATTTTAAGATTAGTATCTATTTAATCCCTATATTTTAAAAAAATAACTCAAAACATTCATGTCGTTAAAGTATTGATACATTTACTGTTACTTTTTATTTCTTTTGGCTTATTTTTACATTATTACCCTTTATAATAATTTTTTTGTTTGGACACTAATAAAAAGATAATAATTAAATTACCAATTTAACTCTAAAAAATAAAAAAAAAACTATATTAGTTTTTAATTGTCCAAAATTAAATTGTTACTTTTTATTTCTTTTGGCTTACTTTCTCAATATTACCCTTTTATAATAATTTTTTTTGTTTGGACATTAATAAAAAGAAAATAATTAAATTATCAATTTAACCCTAAAAATAAAAAATAAAATTATATTAATTTTTAATTGTCAAAAATTGTATGCAAACTACCAAGTGTGCAAATGGTGCTTGCAAAAAAATTAATATAATTTTTTATTTTCTAGGGTGAAATTGGTAATTTAAGTATTTTCTTTTTATTAATGTCCAAACAAAAAAATATTATAAAAGGGTAATATTGTAAAAGTAAGCCAAAACAAATAAAAAGTAATGGTAGGGGTATCAATACTTTAACGGCATGGATGTTTGGAGACATTTTTAAAAATACAGGGACTAAACGGACATTAATCTTAAAATATATAGACTAAATGAGCTTTTACCGTTTACCCTTTGCAATCATGCACATCAGCTTTGAGTAGTTACTCTATGAGTTAATTCTTATAATTGCAAAAAAAAAAGTTCAAATTGATGCAAATGTAACTAACTATGTGAGCATAATTACGGTCGCGTGGTGATGTATTGTTAAACAATAAATAAATAAATAAAATTTGGCATTATAAAGACACAAAAATCTCCAAATTAAAGTTACCTTAACTTTGTAGAGATTGAGATTTCGTTTGGTACAACTTTTCAAGTAGAGCTTTTATTAAAAAAATTTAGTTGTTTAGTTGTCAATAAGAGTTTTTATTCAAAATTTATGGAATTACTTTAATAGTCAGTTTTTTTTAAATTATGTTATAAAAAGAATAAAACAAGATTGTTAAATAATTGAAGAATATTTTAGATATTTTAACATTAAAAAAAAACTTTTTAAACTCTATTTTCAAAAGCCTAAAATTTGAGTTTTTTTTAGTAGAGGCAAAATAGCTTATTTAAAATTCAAAAACTCTATTAAAAAAAACCAAACAACAATAAAAATTATGAAAAAAGTTTATTGAATTAAATAAGTATTTATAACCATTAAATAAATTATACCAAATAAGCACTAAAAACACATGATTCATTTACGCAGATAGAGCAGTTCATAATTGTGTCAACTCTCCCTTAAAATTAAAAAAAGAAAAAAAATCTAAAGAACGAAGAATCCGTGAAGTGGAGTTATAACATTGTTAATTCTCATTTTATGAGCCACATAGACGTTCGTCGTACAACCCTTGTAAGGAAGGATAAGAATTTGCCTTCATATCTTTTACGAAATCTCATCTACCAAAGTTATATGAAGGTGTACCAACAAAATGTTGGCTCCACTGACAATTGAGTCATCTTAAGTGGCTTGACTGGATTTGCTCCTCAGTTCGAGTCGCAGGGAAGTCGCCTTTGTTGGGAGAACCTGTGCCTCCCGGTTCGAGTGGAGACTTCTAGTCTAGGTTGTGGTACGGGCTTAAAGGTGCCTCCCACAATTGGAGCCCTGCCCAAGATACCTCGTGATTAAGATAAAAAAAAAAGTTATATGAAGGTGTATTGGCCAAAAAAAAGATTCGCGGGCTAATAAAATAGACCAGCGCTCACTTCTTGATCAACCATTTTTTTTCATTTTCAGAATTATCCTTATTAAAAAATTAAAAGTAAATGTTTTCCTTCTCTCTCTTCTCTCTTATTTTTTTTTAATTGATATGCGATTTGAATTAAGTATCAATATNCCCTGCCCAAGATACCTCGTGATTAAGATAAAAAAAAAAAGTTATATGAAGGTGTATTGGCCAAAAAAAAGATTCGCGGGCTAATAAAATAGACCAGCGCTCACTTCTTGATCAACCATTTTTTTTCATTTTCAGAATTATCCTTATTAAAAAATTAAAAGTAAATGTTTTCCTTCTCTCTCTTCTCTCTTATTTTTTTTTAATTGATATGCGATTTGAATTAAGTATCAATATTTAATTAAATTCTAAATTGAAACTAAAATAGAATTTTAGGGTATCACATAAAATTTAAACCAATATTATCAATAATAATAAAATCCACCACTTATTCGTAAAATATAATAAAATCGAAATTTATTATTTATTGACAGAGGTGATGGATTGATTGACTATGATCAACAAGACATCTGATAGAGTTATGGTTATCTAAAGAGAGGGGGCTTCAAAGGAGAGAGAATAAAACAAAATAAAAAAATTAATATTTTTTATGCATAATAAGAGCAATTATAAAAAATAATAAGATAAATTATAAAGTGTGAGCTTGTAATAAAATTTGCGTGAGTCAAATATCATTATTCAATAAGAATAATGTAACTTGTGGCTGCAGGTTGGGCCTGCATTGTGCATCCACGGCCTCGCATTGTGTGTCCGTTGGCGGCACCATGCTGTGCCCCGCATGGGTTTTTTTAAAATTTTACGTGCATTTTAAAATTTAGGAAACACGCAAAAATTCCTTAACAAATTGAGTTGTTTTGGCAAAAATTCCAATTGATCATCTTCAAGTACCAAATTTCAATACTCTTTTTTTTTTCCCGTTCTAAGTAAGGTTTCTACTATTATTAGTCAGGCTCTCCACATGTAAAAATGGCTATCAATCTTACTATTACTATTATAAACAAGTTTCGGACTATTGGATACTCCACATTTAAAGGTTTAGATTAAGGATAAATATCATCTCCTAATCTGAGCTCTTATGAGTTTTTAATGATCTTGTGCCATATGATTTACCTTTTTCATTTTTTTTATTTATTAACTACCAATCACCTATATGTATTTTTGTTCAAGAAGAGATTAAATCATGAGAGAATCATAATCCTTAGATTATATAGAACATTTGTAATTACCACCTGAATTAATTCACAATTGAGATTTAATGTCAACCATTGAAAACACATTAATCTAAAGATTTAAGGCCTCATTTATGATTAAGTTAAAACGCTAAAAGCAATTTATTTTATAGTAATTTGGTAAATTTTTTAAATCAACTTATTTTATAAGTTTCTCTATTTTTTTTTCTTGTTTTCAAAAGTAAGTTGAGATTGTTTTCTTAAAAGCAGCTTATGAAATTATTAGTTATATAATAACTTATTTTATAAGTTTCTCTATTTTTTTCTTTTTTTCAAACGTAAGTTGAGATTGTTTTCTTAAAAGTAGCTTATGAAATTAGAGAAAGATTCAATTTTGAGCTGAGTTTTTAGTGAATTCTAAATCAATAATTGCTAGATGAAAGAAATGAAAAGTAAAAAATGAAAAATATATCCCAAACATTGATTTAGTGCTCAAGAAAGATTCAATTCAGTACTAAAGCTTTATCTTATGAAATTAATCACCACATAATTAATGAAACTTTTAAAGTTATTATTATAACCTTACAGTTATATGTATAAATAGTAAAATAGTGGGACTATTAGTACCCTATAACTTTCTTTGCAAACCCTTTTTCTATCAAAACCTACTTTAATTCCAAAAATAAACTTTTCTATTTTTTCAATTTTTTAATTCAAAAAATAATTCAGTTTCTTCCAAACAACTCTAATTACAAATATTGTTTTTATAAATTTTTGAATTATTAAATCATGCATATTTTACTCAAAAAAAATGAAATGCATGTATGAATTAAGTAGAATTAAAGTGGACTCAAATAGCTATTATTATTTTTAAATTAAAAACAAGTTTAGAAGGTTTTGTAAATTAAAGTAGACTCAAATAGCTATTATTTATTTTTGTAAATTAAAAATAAGTTTAAATTAAAAATAAATTTTGTAAATTTCTCAAGAAAGAGTTGTTTGTGAGGAAATAAAAATTGTAAAAGACTTTGGTGTAGTTGTATGGGTGTAAAGAGTTGAAAAGAGAAATATAATGGTATACTAGATTTATTGTCTTTTAATGTAATTACAATAAGAGAGGGGTTTTATAAGGATTATAGAGGGGTGCCAATAGTTCAACTCATAGTAAAATTCATTGGATTTTAATTAATTTAGTTTTATTTTCATTTTGTGTAATTTTGCGTATACTAAAAAGAAAAGATATTAAACTTGGGGCTTGTTTGTTAAATATATGAAGTTTGAAATTTTAATAATTTCAGAATTTTTCAAATTTAGTTTTTTTTTTAATTTATGTCTAGTTTTCAAATATTTATATCTAAATAGAAAAAGTAAAACTTTGTAACATTAGTTTGAATAGAAAGTAAATACTACATCAAAAAATATTATTATTAAATATACTCATTTCCTAAATTATAAAACCTAATCTCTATACTCATTTTGACAATTTGACTTATAAGGACATGAATGTCAAAAATTATGTTTAAAATATTTTGTATTCATAAAAATAAATAAGATGTCACTCATACTTATATATTAAAAAAAATATCATTTAGACATTTGTATTTAAACCTATTTACACTTTAGTCAAATTCACACTATTTAGACTTTAGACCAAAAAAAAAGGTATCTTACTTTAAAAAAAAAAAAAAGACAACTTAGGCTTATGTATATTTTACTCGGTATACAAAAGAAAAAAATTATTAGTAACATATGCTCTATTTTTTAAATTCACATCAATTTTAACACGACATTTATTAAATACTTGATTGTTTTTCTTTTGTAATTCCATGACTTATTTTGTCAACTCAATAAATATAACCTATTTTGTTACATATAGCCATCCAAAATTCGAGAGTACTTATTTGATTATATCCCATGAATTTATATAAGAATTTTGTGCTCTTGATGGTAACCATGGAGTCTTCTTCAGGGGTGCCAAAACGAATAAATGAATCGAATTCGAATCGAATTGTAAATGAATTGGGTCAAAATTCTGCGGATTCGGATTCGATTTGTTTATTAAACGAATATTCGGTTTGATTCGTTTAATTCATTTAATAGAATTGATAAATGAATCAAATCGAATCCGGATTCGTTTATCTTTAACGAGTCGAACCGAATTGAATCGAATAAGGATTCGTTTACAATTCGTTTAGAAAAATATGAAATACTAACTAGGCAACCCAAGAGGGGGGGTGAATTGAGATATTAAAAAATATACAATTCTAAAACAAAACTCAATGCAAATCCAAATATAATTTAAAGCAATAACAAATAAATCAATCACAATATAAAAGAGTAAGGGAAGAGAAAACAAACACAACGATTTTTACGTGGTTCGGCAATCCCCGCCTACGTCCACGCCTCCAAGCTCACCGGGCTTGAGGATTTCACTAAGCTAGCCTCCCAAGGCTTCAAACGCTTACAATTGACTTCCAAGGTGTCAATGGACCTTTACAACAAGAGATTATCCCCAATCTCTTAACCCAAGTGTATCCCAACACTTACAATCTTTTAACTTGATTTTACAAAAAAGATTACAAATGAATCTCTCTCACACAATGTGTTTGATCACAAGTGAAAGCTCAATGTGTGAATGAATAAGATGAATACAAAGATTTAAAGCTCAATGAAAGTTGTATTCTCAATATTTTGCTCAATGATGATCGTTGGAATTCTTGTTGTTTGAATTGGATTGAGCTTATTTATAGTTGGAGCTGAAAACTAGCCGTTATTGACTTTCTGCACACTGTCGGATCGCCGTTAGCTAGATGTCGGATCGCCGTTTGACTGGTCAATATGACCGTTGGGCTGATTTTTTAAATTGTCGGATCGCCGTTAACTATATGTCGGATCGCCGTTTAGGTCCAGAGGCTACTGGTTGATATCGGCGAGCCGTTTATCACACATGTCGGTTCGCCGTTTATGTCCAGAGACTAATCTTCAATTCTGTTAGATGTCGGCGAGCCGTTATCAAGATGTCGGATCGCCGTTTTCTACAGTAACTGCTACAGTGAAATATTTTCCAAATTCACAGTTTGACCCCCAAAACTTTATAAAATTATGTTACGACCCAAAACGTTATAAAACTTTACAAATAGGTCCAATTTCAGAATTTCTAAGTAATGCTTTGTTAATCCCAAAACTTTCTGAAATTATGGTATAGCCCAAAATGCTATGACACTTTTCAAATAAGTCATTCTCCAAAATTTCAAGCAATACTTGTTTATTTCAAAGTTTTCAAAATTCTTTCAATTAAACCATAAACTTTGAAAAACAACCAATTTCATAAAATCATTTTTCCATTAAATATAAAACATTTATAATGTGAAAATAATGATTTATTTAAAAAGAATATTAAATAATTTGAGCTTAAAAGATTAATCATTCTTAATCTTGTTTGTTATCATCAAAATCAATATTATGGAAACATATATGTTAACAAAATATAATTAATAAACAAAATTAAGCAAAATAAAATATAAAAAAATCACAATTTTAACATCTCACAACAAAATACAAGTAACTCAAACCATATTTTGCAGTCATCTAAATACTAAATTACAAATCCCTAATACTACAAATAACAATAATTCAAATTCAAATTATAAAATAAGGTAATTTCTTTAATTCTCTTCATTTGTTTTTTTCACCTTGAAAACAAAAATCATACACCAAAAAGTAAATAAAAATATTATTAACAATTTAACATACTGAAATATTGATAATAATCATTGTAAAATTTCAAAATATCAAATATATAGCAAATTTGTCATATTTTTAAGAAAATAATAATTAAACAAGACAAAACTTTACCTATCATACTCACACAAATCCAAGGATTTGAAGCAGTGGTAAAATGTAGCACTTGCTGGATGTAAAAAAAAAAAAAAAGGATTTGGACAAGGAAATGAAGGGAAAGAGATGGCAAAATGTAGCAGTGGCGGCTGAGTTACTAGGAGGTGAGGGAAAAGTGCATGTGAAGTGTAAAATTAGGGTTGGTCTTTTGACTTTATGTGTAATGCTTAAAATTATAATATTAACATTTATATTTTAAAAAAGTTTTCAAATAAATTGAAGGATAAAAAAATAATTTAATTGAACGATACAAATGAATTTTAAACGAATTGACCTGAATTCGATTCGTTTAATAAACGGGTCATAAACAAATCGAATCAAATTCACCAATTTATTAAATAAATCAATTTTTTCGAATCCTAAACTAATCGAATCAAATTCATCAATTTATTAAACGAAATCAATACGAACCATTTATTAAACGAATGCTAAACGAATAAATGAATCAAAATCTTCAAACTCGTATTCAATTCGTTTAATTAACGAATCGAATCGAATTCACTCGTTTATTAAACGAATTAATTTTTTTAAATTTAAACTCATTTAATTCATATAGAATCGAATCAAATAAGTAAGTTCTGACCCATATTACCATCCCTTGTCTTCTTCAAGTTTTTGAGGGAGCAAAAAGAAGTACGGTGAAAGAAGGACGTGGACTTTTGTAAGAACGTGGGCGTTATTATGCCATGTGCACGCCACGTATTTGTTCCTGGGGATATATGTTCTCATCTTCTCACACGTCTCATCACCAAAACGCAAACAGCAGAGAATAAGAGGGCAATTGAGTAAATGTCGAAAATGACCCATGAATTGCCTCAAGCCAATAAGAAATGCACAACCGTACAACACCAGTTCAATCATTGAGCGAGTACAAATCTTTTCACAGACGAGGAAACCACCGTCGAAGAGTTGAAAAACTGATGGCGTTTGACTAACGACTTCAAAACCACAAACGAAAGCACTGCTCCATAGACATCCACGTGTCAAACTATTGTCCATGAGATGATCCCTGAGAAAATATCTAGTAGTGAAATTAATATTTAATATCTTTCAAGTGGAGCCCAGCAGAGGCAAATAAATATCCCCGAATAAAAAATATCAGAAAAATGTTAAGAACCAATGCTGACCTTTAAATATGCACCATCAATGGCCTCCCAATAAGCCATTGCCTTTTGATCTGTCTTTCTTAAACTTGCCGACGTGGCACCCGTTGGCCACACATTTTGGTTTTTAGATATTTTCGTTAAGATATTTTACCAGATGTCTAAATTCTAAATGCCAAACAGTTTAGATATTTTATATATTTATATATATATTTTTTCCTCCAAACCGGCGACTGGATACTACTACGAAAGAAAAGTTTGAACAGAGGATGAGATTGAGTTGAGGCTCATTCATACTCATTTTCACCAAGAAGATTAGAAAAAAAAAGGGGAAAAATAAAAATACAAACTGAAGAAATGGGAGATGTTGTGATGAACGATGAAGAGTTAAAGGAGATGAACGGTAACGAGGGGATAGCGAAGTGGGAGAGGTTCTTACAGAGGATGGCTTTAAGGGTTTTGCTTGTTGAGGCTGATGATTCTACCAGGCAAATTGTAACTGCCCTTTTGAGAAAATCTAGTTACAGAGGTTTGTTTCTTCTTCTTCGTGCTTGGATTGTTTCATTGCTCTGGTTTTTATTTATTTCTTCGTTGATGTAATTGATCAGTTTTGAAGTGGTGGATTTTGAAGCTTATAGATTGTTTTTACATGTTTGATTCTAAATTATTTATTCAACTATGTGTGTATTTGAATATCTGGATTTATCTGTATCTGGGAATGAAATGGAGAGTGTGGTTTTAGTAGCAGATACTTTTGAGCTTCAAGTTCATGCCTTATATCCAGCTTATTTGTGACTTTGTATATTTCACTTTTTGTTATTTGGACTAGTTCGTGGTTTCTGTTTTCAAATTTAGGATACATATCTTGTTTGAATACGAAAAGGAAAAATCAAAATCTGCTTTTTCTAGAAGAGTTCAATTTTCTCTTTACTTCTACAGTTCACTTCCTTAATATAAGTTGGCCGTTTATTTGGTCTCACCATTCATATTCATGTTTTCAAGACTATAATTGAACTTGAGTATGTTCTTGGTTAAACCTGGATTTTCTTTTAAATTTTTTAATGGTTTTCATGTCTTCCTGGAGATAAGAGTGTCGAATCATCCATTAAGGTCTTAAAATATGTGCAATCAAATGAATAAAGGACACAAAAATTAAAAAAAGAAAAGAGTTATGGAGAAATTATAATAGCTTTTCAAACTCTTTTCTGAACCAATTATGGATTCTCTCATTTTCCTTGTTCAGCATGTGTTACGTGCCCTGTTATTACTGAAATCTTTATTAGTATTGATTCCAACTCGGGCAACAGATACCAGAATTCCACCCAAAAGGCAAAAAAGCATTATTCAGGTTTAAGTTGTTTACTTTTGGTTTATGAGCATCCACTTGTCTGCTTATTTTCTATGATGGGAACTGAGTGATTCATGGTATTTTTATGATTTAATCGTGTTTGGTGATGGTCCCTGTAATGTCTTATGTTGAGTTGTGCTTCAAGTGGATGATGGGAACTGACAGTAGTTTATTTTTTCTTTTGAGCAGTTACAGCTGTTTCCGATGGCTTGAAGGCATGGGAGGTACTGAAGGGAAGACCGCGTAACATAGATCTCATATTGACTGAAGTGGATTTGCCATCAATAAGTGGATTTGCTCTTCTCACACTTGTTATGGAGCATGAGATCTGCAAAAATATCCCTGTTATAAGTACGATACAGCAAGGATTAACCTACTTGTGTATCACTAGTTCATTTTCTAATATAATACTTACATGGTTTCTTTCTTTATTTTTGTCGTTGTGCAGTGATGTCTTCTCAGGACTCAGTTAGTACAGTTTATAAATGCATGATGAGAGGTGCTGCTGATTATCTCGTTAAGCCTGTAAGGAGAAATGAGCTGAGGAATCTGTGGCAGCATGTGTGGAGAAGACAATCTGTATGCTTGCTTTCATACTTAGAACTCCGTCTCCTGCCATATTTTTTTCTATAATTTGCTATTGAACTATAACCTACCATTCTAATTAAGTCTTGTTTTATTTCTATTGTTCAATTAGTCAATGGTTTCTGGTAATGAAACCCAAGATGAGAGTGTTGGACAGCAAAAGATTGAAGCCACTTCTGAAAATGATGCTGCAAGTAATCATTCTAGTGGTTACATGGCTTGCGTCCAGAGCAAAGGGGAATTCATTGAGAAAGGAAGTGATGAACAGGTGAGTGTTCCTCTTATTGTAAATCATGCTGCCCATGCTTAAAAATTGTGCCCAATTCGCATGATTTTGCAGTAAGAAAGATATGCCTAGTTATTTGATATACTTTCTTGGATACAAAGAGTGTTGACTCTAATGATGTTGGTCATCGTATTTAAATCATGGGGTATAAACTATTAAATCATTTATTTTATACCAGTGTTGTGGATGCATTTGGTCTTGAATGGAAGTGAAATCACTGCTAATTTTTTCACTACGGAATTTATTTATGTGTAAAACCCAGATAATGAAAATTTATACTGTACTAATTTAATGATGACCGCATGTTTTTTTAAAAGGAATGACCTTAGTTTGATTGATATGAATTTGATGGACTTATCTTGGATGTGCATGCCATCAGGCCCTTCAAGGTTATCCGTTGACAAATCTGGGCATGTTTAATGTATGTATCAATGAGGGCATGTATATTTGTTTGTCTATGACTCTTATGGTTAAAAAGTAATTTGCTTCCACTTTGGTTTGGCTTCATGAAGTATGATTTAGAGCCTGAATGTTTGCTGTCTCTTGCAGAGCTCTTGTACAAAGCCGGACTTTGAAGCTGAGAGCGCGCACGTTGAAGATATGCCGGACTTGTCAAGGCAGTTATGGGGAAAATCCTTACAGAATGATGTGAAGATGCAGAATCATGAAGCATGTGTAAATTATGGCCAGAAATTGCTTGTGCCTGTCACTGAAGCACAGGGTAAATCACTTGTGCATTTTCAATCAAGCTTCATATTGTTTTCTCAGTTCCATCAAATATCACCTAATATTACACAATTTTCTCGCTTAAATCAGGATCAGAGGTGGCTGCCTGCAAGGAAGCTAATACAAGAGCCCATTTCGACGAGGATACTGAACTAGAAACTCATAGGAGTGATGTTATCCTCACCAGTGAGGTCTACAATGTCCCTGTTAATTCTCCCAGACAAGTCATTGACTTCATGAGTGCATTCAATAATCATAAGCCTCCTTCGAATAATGGAGCTAGTAAGTTTGATTCGCCTCCACAATTGAACCTTTCCTTGAGAAGAACTCATCCTGATGGCTTTGAGAATCAAGTGATGGAGCGAAAGTTTATGCTAAGGCATTCTAATGCCTCAGCTTTTACACGGTGAGTTTATTCAGCTACTAACATTTTCCGTTCTTCTTATCACTAATAAATATTCATATAACCTTTCTGATCCCTACTCAAAACACAAAAAAGTTCGTGAATTGTGTTAAAACTAAAAAGATAAAAAATCGCACAGTTTTTAAAATTTAACTTCCTCATGGTTTTTGGTTGTATTGAGACTGGTCACTGGTTGGGAACTTTTGATTAACTTGGCAGTTTTAACGGTTTCAACAAAGAGTGACTTGAACATATTATAAATGCGCCACAATATAACACACATGGAAGACAAAAAAGGTACAATGTTCAAATTACAAAACATGAAACTTTAAATCTTAAATGCAAATTATTTTACCACAACTTTTGTATTGCGCATTTATGTGTAGTAAATGGGTGGAAAATGCAGGGACTGATTTTTCTTTTGGCACTGGATCATTTGAAATTTTTTTTTGATGTGAATTGTAATTTCTAATCAATCTATTACTTCTTCTTTATTTAGGTACACTAACAAGCCATCGGAGCCACAACATTCATCATTGAGTGGTGTTTGTAATCAGCAGAAAGAATTCAAAACTGATTCTGAGAAGAATTTTTCCAATATTCTTACTGCCTGTAACTCTTATACTCCAGCTGCCACTCTAAGCACCCAAAGAAGTGTTAACTCTCTGGCTACTGGTCACTCTAAGCAATCTGAACTTGCAGTGTCATACCCTCAACAGCGGCCATGTCCTGTCCCTGTTTCAGTGAAAGGTATGAATCTTAATAATATAAGCACCAGCTATGGTTCTGTTCCGCATGTTTTTTGTGCAAAATCTGGTCTATCACCAATGTCAAGTCCAAATAGCCAGTCAGCGAGAACCCACATTTCAAATGAATCCAATGCATAGTTCCAAAGCTGAACACAATAATTGTATGGGAATTTTTGACCATTTTGGTGAAAATGCAGTTAATTCTACCAATCAAGCTATGCACAAGTTAGATCACAAGTTAGACTCTCTGGAGGATCGAGGGCATATTTCTCCTGCTACTGATCAGAGTGCAAGTAGCAGTTTCTGTAATGGTGCTGTAAGTCGACTAAACAGCATGGGGTATGGAAGTGCTTGTGGAAGTAACAGCAATGTGGATCAGGTTACTGCTGCAAGGGCTGCTGCAGAGAGCAAGAATGAAGAAGGTTTATTCCCTTCCAATGGCAACTTGCGATCAATACAAAGAGAAGCAGCTCTTCATAAGTTCCGGTTAAAGCGGAAAGACAGATGTTATGATAAGAAGGTAAATAACTGCAGCCACTGTGATAATTGTTAGATCAACTACTGATTAGCTGTTTTTTTAATCTGTATGGGAAAAACCTTTTTTTAATCTGTATGGGAAAAACCTATATCTGTTATGTACAGAATATTTTACATTGTATTTATGCAATAATTTTATTTACAGGTCCGGTACGAAAGTAGAAAAAAACTTGCAGAACAGCGTCCCAGAGTCAAAGGACAATTTGTTCGTCAAGTACACTCCGAGACTCTACCCCTAGAATCTGAGAATCACTCTGGCAATATATCAGATGGTTAGTGTATAAACATATCATAGTTAGAATGGGGATAGAATAGTATATGACTTAGATTAGGTTTACATTTCTTATAGTGTTTGTGCTGACTTCAGATCCATGTTTGTTCGTATATATGTAAATGACAGATAATACAATTATTCTGTGTATCTTTTGTGACAGTGGCGTTGTAACATATGTATTCCCATTCTTTTATTTATTTTGCAATGGAGCTGAGAGAGTTTTCTGTATACCTTTGTTTTTTTTTTTGGTTAATATGCGGAATTTTCAGTTAAAAACTGATTGCTAGATAACAAAATAAGTGATATGGCCATTAGCTAATCTTCTTAGCACTAAAGAGAATAGAGAAACACGAGGATGAAGCTAGCTTATTGCAATTCTGTTTAGTAATCAGATCGGCAAATGTTGTGAAGCCAAAGTAGACTTGAATGCAGGTTTTTAGTCCATTTTTCTGAAGAGTAATGACTTGGCAATGTGGCATCTTGTTATGTAATTGACAAGTTTCAACACAGCTGTCCTTGATCGAGCTTTTCTTTCCCAGTTAAAGATGCAAATACCTTTTCTGTTGTGCATTATGAATTCACAGATATCCGTGTTCCCATGTTATGGGTTTTTTCTCGTAAATCTGTTGATTTTAAGCTGAACTTGAGATTTGTCACTTAAAAATAGGTCAAATTTTGAACACAAGTTTCAAGTCCCTTAGTATATTTCTACACTGTTGGTTCCCACAAAGTTTTCTAAAATTCACTGTCAAATGTTCATGTTATTACCATGCCTTTTTTCTTGTTTCTTTCATGGTGGAGACTGGAGATATGGCGAAATTGACTAGTAACTAGATGCTATAATTTTTTGCTCCGGCCCAGCAAGAAACACTAGAAGTTCAAAAACCGTGCTGATTAAGAGACCATCTTTGGGCACTTTGTACCTGTTTGTGCATAAAAGGCTCTGCAAAGATTATTGAACAGTGTGTCGTCACAGATTCTGACAAAGTAGAAAAATCCGGAGGTTCGAAAACAATTAAATTGACGGTGTCATATGTCACTGCTTGTGCGGTTGTGCCCATAGTCGATATGCTTTTGCAGCTTACATTCATCTATTTGTCAATTGTCACCCACCCCCTTCTATAAATGAGTGCGTGATAGTGGTCCAACAATAATTCAATTCGTATCCTTGCTCTCAAACGGTACATGGCGGTTTGCGTACCTGCACACGCTGCTACTTTCCCATAAACAATAGAGTGCTTCTTTTTGTAACTCGTGTTGCGGTGCTATTTAAGAAGGTGTCAAAGAGTGTATGGATTAATAAAAAAAAAGTCACTTTTAACTCATAAGCAGAATAAGTCTTTCTACAGGCAGTTGGAAGGCGGGAGTTCAAACCCCCACAAGTGTAATGTAAGGGTATTTTCTTACTCAATTATAATTTAGTGAAGGTAGTTTTTCGTTTATCCAAGAGTGATGAGTAGACATCACTCGAATATTAGTGATGGTTAAAATCTGGGCAGAACTTCACTAGCATTGATGTAAGTCGATCTCAGTAATAGTCTGATTTGTAAATATAAGTTATAATCTCATGTAATATGAGTTGTACTTTGAACAATAGTTTCATGTAATAAAAAAGAACAAGTCTTTTTACTTAATAAATTAATTTTTTAAGTTGGATACATAAAAAACCTGACCAAAGACAATACTAAATTGATCAATTTTCATCTAATGACCCTCTTAATAAATAAGTAAATCAAATTTATCAATTATTTTGTAGGACCCCAAGTATGCCATTCTATAGACACATTGTGTACACCCACACGAGCATAACGCTCTCGATCAACATGTAATATATATCATTTATATCCTCATAGGCACCCTACTTAGGCTCCCAACAGATTTGGCCAAATGATTTTTAAGTAATTTTCTTTAAACGGCCATCCAAGTTAAAATCTTCACAGAAGTAAGTGGTTAAAAAACACTATTTAGTCTTTGCCCAATGGTGATGATTAGGCTAAAGCAATTGGATTATCTGAGAACAGAAAACTGATAAGAGGTCGCTATCATAAGGCCATCTGCATATGGTTAACTATTACATAATAAACGAACTAAATGTATGTGTGTGTGTACATATATTTTGAGAAAAAAAAGTCCATTATCTTTTGTTTCCTGAATGTAACTAAAGATGCAGGGGGACCTATGTTTGGTTACAAAGCAAAGCAAGCCAGAGAATTATAGCAAGTAAAGAAATGAGCTGATGAGAAGTCACTAAGGGCACGATGGGGTCATCCAACTTTCTCTTGAACGAAGAAGACTCCAATAACTCAAAAGCTAACAAGCCAGTCATCCAACTTTCTCTTGAATGAAGAAGACTCCAATAACTCAAAAGCCAAAAAACCAGTCCCCTGTTTTCAAAACTCTCCGTAAAATATTCTTTTCAAGATCCCTGTTATTTCAATGGCCCCAAAGCCTTTAACAAAGATAATTTCCATGATCCATCACCGCAAGAATGATCACCCAAAGATGCGTAGTCACACATGTTGCACATCTAAAGATGAAGACCTTGCCAAATAATTCAAAAACTTTGAAAAATAATTAATGCAGGTTGAAAATGTAATGAAGGACTGAAGTAGTAATAACAATTTTTGAGATGGATTAAACTTAATTATATTTAAATTTTTTTAATTAATAAAGACACTTTAAATATTTTAATTTAATAAAAAAATTTAACGGTTAGAAGTAATAAATTAATTATGTTAAGAATTGAAAAAAAATATTTGTATGATCTCATAAATTAATTGATGAATATTACATCATCTAAAATAACTTTTAGTGAATATCGTATCATTTAGGATAGTGTTTTAAAATTTAAAATTTATAATATCACTCTAATTAGAAATATTTCAATTCAGAATTTTAAAATACAAAAAAATTTGAAAAAATACATAAACTATAAGATTTATACGCTTTAAATTTTAAATCTCTTTTTCACACTATAAAATTTTGAACAAAAAACTACTATTACCCCTCTTAAAATTGAAACTTCATATTTCGCTTATATTAATATTAGGTTTTGACATGTTTCGGTTCATGTCATCATGTGCTGAGCTCTTATTGAGAGAGAGGTAGACCAACGAAGCAACTCTCCCAATAAAATTTGGGACGTGTTGACCACGTGGCTCCCCCACAGCAGTTCTCTATTGATATAAAACCCTTTTCTTAACTTAAACGAAACCGCTAGATAAGACACAATAAAGTGATTAAAGTCCATGAAGAAAAATCATGAGGATGATTCCGCGGGGTTTCCATTTTCCAAAAAGCTGGTTTTGGGATTCTTCATGTCCTCTTTCTCTCTCTCTCTCTGCTTTTGCAAATCTTTTCAATGCACGGCTCAATAAAATAGAAGACACCCATCACGACGCTAAAAACTCTTTATTTTTCTATAATTTAAATTTCCATCAACCGTTGGTTTAATAATAAATTATTAATCAACTTTGTAATCTTTTTAATTTCAACATTATGATTTTGCTTTTACTCTCAACCAAGTTGGGTTGAACAAAGAGATAGAGATGCCTCTGGGCTCCCTATACTTTCTATTATCAACAAGAAAAAAAGGCTAACGCTAGCTCTTTTAATAAATTCACTTTCCCTTCAATAATTCTAAAAGGCGGTTCCCATTTTGATTCCGGCTGAGGAACTCCACCTCTATCGATCATCATGATTCATATAAAATATATATGAAATGGAAAACTTAATGAAACTGTTGCATGGCTTTGCCACCCAACTAATGTTTAGTCTTACTACATGCATGTTCATGACTAGCAATAGTCTAAATGTCATTTGTTGCATACTCAAATTGTTTATAACGATAAATGACACAAAAATAGAACCAAAAAAAAAAAAACGAGAGAGAGAAGAGAAGAAGAGAACTTGGTTAATTCGAAAAATTATAAGCCTCTAAAAGATATTGTTGGCACTTCAAACGAACAAATTGATCAAGCTATAGACAAAATAATACTCAGACACCTTTAATAACATTAGGCTTTAATTAAAGCTTGGTTTACGATTTCGCATCTTAAAAATAGCAAATATAAAATATGTTTTTCCATCATGCTCTATGACTTTATATTATAACTCCACACAATAAAGTGCCACTACTCTTTAACTAATTAAAAAATAAATGAACTGTAAAATATATAGTAAATTATTACAAATAAATAAAAATAGAATTATTAATAAATTATTACGATGTGTGGTATCAATATTTCTGAATATGTAGCAGAAAGATCGAAGAGAAGCTAAATTTTTTTTTGGTTTTTACCGTGTTATACAGGTGATTATCAGCTTAAACTAAATTGGTCAAAAGCTATTTATAACTTCTTCTTTTTTTACGAGAAAGCTATTTATAACTTTAATTGCTCAAATGCTGGAAAAAGAAATAGCATATTCTTGTTTCTCTGCGAATTTACATGAAAAGAGAAAAAAAATACAGAGAAAAAAAAGTGTCAAATCTTTCATATTATTCTCTTCGATTGCTTAATTTGGATTTTAAGAAAGATATCATAAAACACGGGCAATTGAATATTCAGATATATAAAGGATTAACTGAATATTCATATGGAAGTATGGAACATAATTTTCTTTTGTCCATGGCCCCTAACCATTTCTACAAATGGGGCATGCTTATTGCATAGTGGAGTTATGTTTCTTGTCATACACAGTTTCATAAATACTTTTAATAATTAGAGATGGTACTTTGATTGAATACACATATAAAATTATAGTAACAGTATACCAAATGAAATTTGAATTATTAGTCTGATATCGCTAGAATATGTATAATATTACTAATCGTAGAAGCATCCAGATATTTTATGTAAAGTGACTTAATCTTTAATAATTGGACTGCAAAATTCAAGCATGAACTTTTGTATAAAAGGGGCATGCATGACAACAGCCAGTGGCAGCAGCTCATTGTTAGCAGTGCCATCAATCACGCACGAGATTTGTTATAGTGCAAAGGCATTATTGATTTGATCCCACGGTTTAGAGATGCATGTTCAAACAAGATATTCAAACTGCAACAGTAAATGTACCTGTTTTTACTAATGGGCTTTGGTCTAGTGGGAAAACCCCTGCACTTACAATGTTGAGTGCAAGGGTTCGAGCATCCATAAAAATATTTATGAGGGTTATTTACAATTCTCTCTCAATTATCAAATAATTGAGTAGAGCCAGTCTATCCCTCATGAAATGTGAGTAGAGTGAACAACTCTTGAATATTTGAGAGTGTATAAAGAATCTGTACATGCCACGAAAACGGTTCCAATTATAGAATATATTTGTAAATATTAATTGTAATACCTAATGTAATATACAGTCCTATATAACAGTATTAAAAAAAAATACTTGTTTTAAGTGCGTTCGCTTGTCATTAATTAAATTTTAATAGTATATTATTATATATTCAAGTGTGACAAAAAGTTATAAAGAGTTAAGCATAGCTCAGCTCAATATAAAATTCAAATCCTATTTAATTATCCGTTATTGTTTGAATTTTAGAGAAATAAGAGGTTAAAAAAATTATTTATAGTTCAAATCCCTATTTTTAAGTAGATTTGAATTTAGTGCTAAGTAAATTTGTGCTTAACTCTTTAAAATCTTCTACTACATATGTACGTATGTATAACAATATAAGGTTAAAATTCAATTATTTTTATATTCTTATTCAATAATTACTTTTTTTTTTAATTAACAAAAACATTAGCTAAGTACTGAAATCCAAATCCGACTAAATGAGCTACTTAAAAATACTCGATCGAGGCCATCAGTATTCAGTCAGGCAGACCAAATAACTAATCATTAAATAATTAAGTAAATATCATACAATTATAGCCAGTTCCCACCACATAGCAGCTGCCAGTCAAAAGCAAGAAATAAAGAGCAAAATGATTGCTGCTTTGTACATGTTTCGAAGTGATTGCATGCCTTTATTTAACCCCCTCATGGCAATGGAATGATTCAACCACCAATTCCTTAGCCCTGTAAACTTGCTCTCTCTGTCTTGCAAATGTCTCAAGTCCACTCAAAATCTCCCAAAGACTGTGCAAGCAAGGAAAGTTTCATAAACACCGACAACTTCAAGTACAAGAAACTATTCTGTGTTTTCTCGACATTCTTCACTTCTCTTATTTCTTTTATACTCTTGATTTGGCTTATCCTGCACCCCTCTAAGCCTCAGTTCTCACTCAAAGAAGCCGATATCTACCTACTGAATCTCTCAAACTCTCATCTGCTCAACTCTTCAATCCAACTGACATTATTTTCAAAGAACCCTAATAAAAAAGTTGGCATTTACTACGACCAAATACAAGCCTACGCCGCATACAAAGGCCAACAGATCACCGTCGACACCTCGCTTCCTCCCTTCTATCAAGGCCACCAAGAAAGCAATCTGCTGACGGCCTCTTTGGTCGGAACTGGATTGCCCGTGGCGCCGTCCTTCGCTTATGAAGTGGGCCGCGATCAGACGGCCGGAAAGCTTGTTCTGAACGTCAAAGTCAACGGCAAGCTTCGGTGGAAGGTTAGTACTTGGGTTTCGGGACGGTACAGGTTTAATGTTAATTGTGTTGCCGTCATGGCTGTCGGTCCAAATATCCCACCACCTTTGAGTGCAAGGCAAGGGACTCTCTGTTCTACTAGCCTCTGAATTCATTAATTAATAGTTTGTTTGATTGAGCTTATTCTGCTAGCTACTTTAATTTTAATTTGCATGTATGTATTGCTTAATTATTGTTTTTTTCCCAATTAATTATTACCTTTTTGAATTGATTTTTGTAAAAAGAAAAAGAAAAATATTAATTAATATTGTGTACGATTGATGATAGTGCAAGCTAGCTTGTTTGGATTGTTTATCTTATCTTCTTTCTGAATCCTGGTTTTGTGCTTTGAACATTATTATTTTACTTTGCATGTGGTGAATGGGAAGATGAAATAAAAGTCATGAGTATTGGGTTGGGGAAATTCCACTTCAGTCCCTAGGGTTGAGTATTTTTTTGGTTTAATTTTCAAGAGTAAAGTAATAGTTCCGTATGATATTATTTAGAATCGAAAACAAACATGACATGCAACAAGTTAAACGTTGGGAAAAAAAATTAAGTAGAATTTTAACAAAAACAAAATAGATATAGAATATGGTAGTTTTGAGTGGAAGGATGATGAGGGATTATTGTTTTCTTTCCAGTCAACTTGAGATTCTATGGGATGTGAAAAGTGAAAATAAATTAAAGGCGGGAAATCAATTGCTTTCTTGGGTAAGGAATCAATCAGTACCTTTAGTAATTATAATGCAACTCTGGGCCCATTCTGGGCCGTTTTTTATGCCACTAGGTTTCATCGATCGAGTCTGTCCCCCTTTTCTGTTTTTATTTTGTTTTATTTCATTTTTATTTTGCATGAATCTCGATTGTGTTGAAGCATAATTAATCCTATATATATATCTTTTTTTTTTTTCACACGAACAAGTTGTTAAACCTTACAGTTTAATAATTATCAGTGCAGACACGTTATTAAATTATAATTTAACAATATATTTACATTAAAAAAATGATGACATCTACACCTAAGAATACACACACTAATGTAATGAAATGATACGACCGTCTATGAAATATATGTAAAAACCTGATTAAGGCTTTGTTTTGTACTGAGATAGGACAACTGTAACTTTTAAGTTATATATTGGTAAATATTAATTGTTGTGTCTCGAACGATATGTTGATTTGATCCACCACTATGAGATAAAAAATATATAATATCTTTAATATTTTTGTCAAAATTATTATTTAAAGTCATATTTATTATATATTATTAATTTTTTATCTCATAATTAAAGATTTTTTTTTTCAATAGCAGCAGCTTAAAAAATTATAACACTTCAGTCCAACAGCACCTAAGTTGAACTCATAATTTAGTCTATGTTTTATTAATTTTAAAAAATTGTTAGGAATACTGTAAAAAGTAAGTGTCGTTTCTTTATAATAAATTAAATTAGACATTTAAATTTCTTTTATTACCTACAATTTAAATTCGGATGAGTTGCTATTAGAAAGTCGAGTAATTTAGTTGGTTCTCCTCGTGAGTCACTAATTACAACTTAGTGATTGATTTAAGTTATCGTAATGTAATTTAGCAGCATCCAGAACAGGCAGCTTTGTCCTGCCATTTAAAAATGAAAACTGTGTATATACTTTGAAATAACTTTACTAAAACAACTCACTAAGTTTTGCCCCCAGTAAAATTAAATCCACTGGTTTCCAAAAACGACCGTTAATAAAAGTCTTCAATATTGATATTGAAGCAATTGGAAAGCCCTCAATATGTAACATTCTAATTAAGTTCACCGAGGCAGGAGCTCAAACTTTTCAACTCTTATTGAACATTCTAATTAACTTCTCGCGGGGAGGAGTTTAAATAATGAATGCAAATTAAATAATTTTCTTTTTTCCCCCCAATCAATCGGGGGCAATTGGCCGCACTTGCCCAATACTAGTTCCATCCTTGGACATATAGGACAAGGGGGAGACAAATCCAAAACATGTTAAAAAAACTTGGCTAATAATCTACACAAAGGTATGATCTCCTAATACGCCTATGGTATTTTTTTTTTCTTTTTTTAAGTTATCTAGTAGTAGTAAACAGGGATAAGATTACCTTGTTACAGATAAGTCAGTGGCAATAAATTATATCTTGCTCCAATTATCCCTTCATGCCACACAAAAAAAAAAGCGAAAAAATAAAAGACAATGCTAATGCTTGTCAGTTCTCTTGAGTGCTACAAGAGGTCTACCAAAGCAAAGGTTCAAAAATGAATAAGATTAAGTTTAAAATTAATGTTTTCATAAAGAAGAAATAACCAAAGAGGATCAAATCTAGAAGGACAACCTAAAACTTGAGGTCTAGAAGGATCAAGTCTCCCTCAGAATTATAGAAGGTGAGGTGTGTAATAAACTAAAACACGCAAAAGAAAAAAAAATTGTTTTCAGATGACTTGCAGGATAAAGTTCAAAACTTCATTGGTTTGAGTGAGGTAACATGCAGCAGTAGACACGGTCTTTCACAATCACATAATTGATTCTCATACTAGAAGACATGTGATACAGACAAATTTTTTTTTCTAATATTGCTCCAAAAGATAAAAAGAAAAAAGATGGAAGAATAAGTGTCTCAAATTTTGAAAGTAAACTGACTTTCAGAGACTTGAAAAGTTAAGCTGCTCATGTCCTACGTGATGTCCCACAAATAGACAAGTAAATCTTTATTTTCTTAGCTAAAGGATTCAGAACCATGTAAAACTTCACAATTGTGTTTTCAATATCACAAATGGACAATTGAATCTTTGTGTTCTTAGCTAAAGTAGGAGTGANCTCTTGAGTGCTACAAGAGGTCTACCAAAGCAAAGGTTAAAAAATGAATAAGATTAAGTTTAAAATTAATGTTTTCATAAAGAAGAAATAACCAAAGAGGATCAAATCTAGAAGGACAACCTAAAACTTGAGGTCTAGAAGGATCAAGTCTCCCTCAGAATTATAGAAGGTGAGGTGTGTAATAAACTAAAACACGCAAAAGAAAAAAAAATTGTTTTCAGATGACTTGCAGGATAAAGTTCAAAACTTCATTGGTTTGAGTGAGGTAACATGCAGCAGTAGACACGGTCTTTCACAATCACATAATTGATTCTCATACTAGAAGACATGTGATACAGACAAATTTTTTTTTCTAATATTGCTCCAAAAGATAAAAAGAAAAAAGATGGAAGAATAAGTGTCTCAAATTTTGAAAGTAAACTGACTTTCAGAGACTTGAAAAGTTAAGCTGCTCATGTCCTACGTGATGTCCCACAAATAGACAAGTAAATCTTTATTTTCTTAGCTAAAGGATTCAGAACCATGTAAAACTTCACAATTGTGTTTTCAATATCACAAATGGACAATTGAATCTTTGTGTTCTTAGCTAAAGTAGGAGTGAAGGAAAATCAATGAGCAATTGTGCAAAAAACTGCCAAACAATCGCAATCCCCTTTTGTTTTCTTAGAGAAAAAGGTGATCCTAGTGGATGGCATAATCTCAATGCTAATTTAATAGATACATCATCACCTGCCACGAAATATAGCTCCTGCATCTACTCCGCTTGAAAATTTTCTGAAGGGAAAGAACCCAAGTCTTCCTAATCGATTAAAAGACACTCTGTAAAAGAGACTATCAATACTAATTGATCTTGGTTCCACAAGAGGCATGATAAGAGAAACCTCAATATCTAGAAAACTCCAGATTCCATAGAAATAATCACTTGTCCGAAAAAGCACTACATATATATCATTCCAAGTTTAACTCAAAACAATTTTGCAAGTAGGAAGGCTTATTAAAGCGGAACAAAAAATAAATCAAACAAAAAAGTAGTGAATGAGAGCATTCAAGCTATAGTGAAAAATAGAGATTTTATATATCTGATATTTACTATGGTTAACAACAGTAGCATTCTGTACTATCAACCACCAAC
>MKYO02001739.1:11554-32263 GCA_002013955.2 Citrus medica
TACGAAATTTCTACTAAGGCAAGTAAGTGCATGTTTCTACTCGGTCAATGAAAGACCAGCAGCTAAATTTACGAAATTTCTACTAAGGCAAGTAAGTGCCTGTTTCTGCTCGGTCAATGAAAGACCAGCAGCTAAAACTACGAAATTTCTACTAAGGCAAGTAAGTGCCTGTTTCTGCTCGGTCAATGAAAGATCAGCAGCTAAATTTATGAAATTTCTACTAAGGCAAGTAAGTGCCTGTTTCTTCTCGGTCAATGAAAGACCAGCAGCTAAATTTACGAACTTTCTACTAAGGCAAGTAAGTGTCTGTTTCTGCTCGGTCAATGAAAGACCAGCAGCTAAATTTACGAACTTTCTACTAAAGCAAGTAAGTGTCTGTTTCTGCTCGGTCAATGAAAGACCAGTAGCTAAATTTAGAAAATTTCTACTAAGGCAAGTAAGTGTCTGCTTCTGCTCGTTCATCGAAAGACCAGCAGAAAATTTTGCGAAAATTTTACTAAGGCAAACGAACGCCTATTACTGCTTGGTACACTAAAGTGCCAGCAGAAAAAATCATATAAATGGTCAAGTTAACTTGCAGAAGCAACCCATGAGTAAAAACAGGCAAGAAAGCCAATAGAGAACATTTAAAAATTTATAAACATTCAAATGTTTACAAAGCAAATGAAAATCTAGGGTCTTTACAAAATTGGACCTAAGGATCAGAAGGGTCAACGGCCTCAGAAGGTGAAGGAGCAGCTATCTCTGGAAGTGGAAGATCAGTCATACTAGGAGAAGGAGTCACGGACCCTTGACCCACTTCGAAAGTGCGTCCCCCAGCTTCCCCCTCTTGCACTCCATCCAAATGAGCCACCAGCTGATCCTGCTCACCCTGCTCCTTGTCCGCCTGGCCGACCTCTGCCATATACCGCTGCACTCCAGCCTTCAACTTGCTCATGTCCAGCTCGGGATATTCTTCTTTAAGCACGGACATGATACACTTATAGGAGAAAGCAACCCCAGAGTCGTACTCGGCATCCAGCCGGTCGTCCACATCAGCGGATTTGCCTTTCTCCTCAGCCAGCTGTTCAGTTAGGGATTTGATTTCTCCCTCAAGGGCAGTCCTCAGAGTATCTCTTTCACTTTGAGTTACCTAAAGGTCCGACTTCAGGCTGCCCAACTCACCCTCAAGCTTGGAGGCAGTGGACTCAGCAATTGCAGTTTTCTCCTCCAGCTCCATAATCTGCTTGTTCAGCTCGGCCAATTTCTCCTTGGAGCGATCAGCAGATTCAACCTTCTTCCTCAGCTCTTGATTATCAGCTTGAAGCTTCCTCTCATGGCGTATGGACGCGTTCTTGTAACACGAAACCATAGTGGCCAGCCTGAAGGAAACCCTTTGAACAGAGGCAGCTAACTCGGAGAGTTCCATACTCTCGATGTCCTTCACCATCTTGGGCCAACCCGATCTCTTGTAATCCTTTTGGTATGGGCTCAGATAGTCACCCTGATCCCGAGATGGAAGAGGAGAAGATCGGTCCCCGGATTGTAAGCTGACCTCAGGACTCTTGTCGGAAGTTTTCTCCCCACTACTCTTACGAGGTGGAGGAGGGGGCAGAGCAGGAACTGGAGCTTTAGAGGGACCGGCACTGGACTTCTTCGGAGGAGGAGGAGGAGGGTGGCTGGAGCTGCTCGATGCCCAACCACACTTTCTGGTCATTGCGCTGAGGATCTTGTTGTCCATCCCAGCGACAATATCTACTAAGCCCGAACCGACCAGGTTTGTTGTTGACAGGAGGTCTTGACAAGTAAACGCGTTCACCAGAGCGGTTTCTACCTGGAGCAAAGGTCGGTCATCGAGAGTTTTAACCAAGCCCCACGATTCTGAAAAAATAGACAAGGTTAAAGAACCCAATAAGTGACAATTCAAGAAAGAATGTAGGCAAAAATGAACGACCTGGGGTGACAAATTGCGTTGGAAGGTAAATGTCACCACCCAACGACCGAACTGCTGGACACCAATCTCCCCCAGCAAAGAAGAATTTGTTCTTCCAATTTTTGCACGAGGAGGGAAAACCGGTGATGGGCTTTCTCTTCGCAGAGCTGGACATGAAGTAGTACCAGCCCGCCTCCCTTGGGCTGCTCCGCAGCTGATACAAATGCTTCACCTCAACAAGGGAGGGCTCCTCCAACCCACATCTCTCCCACAACACAAACATAGCCAAGAGAACCCTCCACCCGTTAGGGTGTAGCTGACTTGGGGCCATGTGCATACCCCCCAAAATCCTGGCAAAATAGCGTTGAAGAGGCAGCCGAGCTCCTAGTTTGAAGCTCTCCAGGTGCATGGTCACGTACCCCCGCGGAGGCCGACTAGGCACATCACCTTTCCCAGGAACCACAAGGAGAACCTCCTTGGGAATATCATAGAGGTTCCTAAGCTTGAACAGATCATCTTGGGTGGTGGCACAGGCTATATGATCAATGGGGTAAGAATCTGCCTCTATCCTATGCCCAAGATTTCGTTTCTCAAGAGGTCGGCTCGGCTCGGAGCTGCTTCCCTCACTATCACCCGCTCCTATAGGAACCCCGACCCCACCAGAACTATGGTTCTCACCGGAGCCCGACGCAGGTTCCCCCCTATTTCCTACAAGCTCTAATTCAGGGGAGGGTGAAATGGCCAAAGGACGTGGGTACTCAGGGATATCCCTACTATGGGATAAGCCTACACTACGAGAGGGATTCAAAAAATCTGTGGGTATGGGCAAGTTAAGGTCTGAATCCCCAGACTCTTCGTCACCCTCATCTGCAATCAACTTCCTTCTCTAATTTGATATACCGGAGTCCCAAAAGAAAACCAAAACAAACTCGAATATACGGATACAAAAGGGAGCAACACGGAACCCAATCAACAACAACCAGAGAAGAGATTAAAAGCAATACCTAAAATGAACTGACCCTGGTAGCGCAGCCGTGACAGAGAAAAAACCAGCAAGTAGAAATTCCGTGCGCAGGAAGTATGAGTAAAGTTCAGAAAGTGAGAAAAGTTCATAAAGGGGGTAAGTTAGCGACGGAGAGACAAGTAACAAAACGATGATGATTTTAGTATAGGGATTTGGAACGAAAAGGGGGGGAACAGAAGCATTTAAGTGATGGGATATGCCAACTCACTCACCATATATCGAGGAAAGATAACTCATCGTTTCAAATTTCAAAATATGAAGAGTCGGGAAGCGCCACGTCACTAACCGCTACAAGAGGCCAGACTAGAGCAAGCCCAGATACGTAATGGACGTGCTCATGTAGGCCCATGCTCAGGTCAAAATCTCCCCTAAAGAAAAAGGGTACCTCAGGTCTGTCCTGGTAGACAGAAGGCTAGAGGAGAAGCCCCCGAGTTGGTAAGATTTGACTATCAGTTTCTACTCTTGACTCATTTCACTCACAAGACCAGAAACTGGGGGACTGGTGTTGAACAAATAACAATACCAGGTCGGCCATGCTACTATTCCCACCCCGGCATGAATCACCCCCGGCATGAATCACCTCAGCCAAGTAGTACGGTACGAGCAGAGCAGGGGGCAGCATGAGCCGATCAGAGACGAATACTGACCAGAGGTGTATACCGAGCCGATACCCGTCTCC
This sequence comes from Citrus medica, assembly GCA_002013955.2. Taxonomy (NCBI): domain Eukaryota; kingdom Viridiplantae; phylum Streptophyta; class Magnoliopsida; order Sapindales; family Rutaceae; genus Citrus; species Citrus medica. The sequence goes on from MKYO02001739.1 coordinate 15,170, forward strand.
TGAAAAAGCGGGAACACGATCCCACAGAATTATGGCGTTTGCGCTTTTCCCAGAACCGTTACGAGATGCGATACCCCACGTTTACCCATGATGTAGCATTTAAGAGCATTTAAAGCTCCGGGAAAGGCCACTACCCGAAAAATGAGGGATGAAGACTGAAGGGGAACGTGAGATAACGGCTATAAAAGGAGGAAAAACGATGAAGAAATGGAGAGACAAAAATTAAGAGAGTGAAAACGCTGCCAAATTGCAATCAGACTTTTTTTTCTTACAAAACGAGTTAGAAACCCTTCTTGAATCCGAATTACACTGTTTTCCCGTAAACACCTTGTGCTAACTTAGGCATCGGAGGGTTTTACGCCGGCAAAACTACCGGCGTCTCTGATCCGTTTTTTTGTGAATGCAGGACTAGTAAGAGAAAGGAAGGAGACTCCACCCCAGTGATCCGACCAGCAGCTGACAATACAAACGTTGGTGAAAGAATCTGGTCGGTCAAAACGCGAGCGGATTTAAGCATCAACAATAGCGTCAAATAAAATAATATAGCAAAGTGTAGTGGAGACATGATAAAGTGACTTAGTGACTTAGTGACTCAGCTAGCACTCAAGAATACACAAGTGGAGACAAAGTGTAGTGCAGACAAGGACCATGTAATTGAAAAAGTGCAGACAAGAACCATATGATTGAAAAATAAAATAATATATGAGGCTTGTAAAATAACATAAACAATAGTATATATTCAAGTTAAAAGAAATGGAAATTGTGTGCATTCTCAAAATATTCTTTTGTTTCTTATTGTCCTATTATTTTCTATCCTTAAATGGGGATAGTCCCTAAGGGATCTCGTCTCTGTGGGAATTTAAAAACATTTGCAATAGGCAGACTACTGCATGTTTTGTTGATTCTATATCTAGCATACAACCATGGTTGGCCGCTGATAAAATTGTCAACAGAGATTGCTAAACATGGAATCAAGGTCACATCTGTTAACACAAAGCTTATACATAGAGGCTAGATTCATGGCTTCAATGCAAAAAAAACTGAAGAATCTAGCATGATTAATTTCAAGTCCTAATGGATTCAGATCCCATGATGAAGACTGAAACAAAGCATGTTAAGAGTCATGCCAGGCTGCTTGAAAAACTTGATTGAGAAGCCTAACCAGTCAAACGATTGTGAGCATATCAAATGTGTAATAATTGATGTTAGTGTCATATGCCACTGGAAGTTACTGAGCAAACGACGTCATTGATAAGTAGAAGTTGAAGTATAAACATTTAGGGATGGCAATGGGAGGAGAGGAGAGTGAACTCACATCCTCTCATCTTCTTTACTATTTTACTTAGATTCTTATCTCCTCCTCATTCCCATCAGAATTGTTTAAGGGATCCTCATTCTCTTTCTAAATAATAACAACAGATTCTCGAAGGTTTTTGATCCCTGAATAACCTCCGAATAACTAGTACATTTTTAGTTTTCGAATTTAATGCATCTTAATAAAGTTTGGATGTTATATCTTTATTTTTTACTTTAGTTTTTGTCTTATTAGATAGAAGTATAAATACGAATTTTGGGCCATGTCCTTTGAATAAGACCAAATAAAACAGTAATTTATGACTATAACTAGCTATCTAGACCCCAAAATTTTATAGTATATTTGTATAAATATTTTGATATTTGTTATTTAAACTAATAATTAATAATTTATTATTTATTCATTAGTAATTCTAAAAAATAAAAATAAAATTAAAAATTAAAATGGAGAGACGGGAACTAGTGAGGGGATGAAGATTCCAGCTCATCATCATCCCTTCACAAAAAAAATGGTTAAAAAATCATCTTTGTACCTTCTCAGAATAAGAAATTAAATATAAATCATCTTTATATCCACTTTGTTAGAATAAAGCATATCAAACAAGACAAACAAGCTCAGCATACATGATAAAGTGACTTGGTGACTCAGCTAGCACACAAGAATACACAAGTGGAGATAAAGTGTAGTGTAGACAATGACCATGTGATTGCCAAATAAAATAATATAGCAAAGTGTAGTGGAGACATGATAAAGTGACTTAGTGACTTAGTGACTCAGCTAGCACTCAAGAATACACAAGTGGAGACAAAGTGTAGTGCAGACAAGGACCATGTGATTGAAAAATAAAATAATATAGCAAGCTTGTAAAATAACGTAAGCAATAGTATATATTCAAGTTAAAAGAAATGAAAATTGTATGCATCCTCAAAATATTCTTTTGTCTCTTATTGTCCTATTATTTTCTATCCTTAAATGGGGATAGTCCCTAAGGGATCTCGTCTCTGTGGGAATTTCTACTATCCTTAAAAACATTTACAATAGGCAAACGACTGCATGTTTTGTTGATTCTATATCTAGCATACGACCATGGTGGGCCGATGATAAAATTGTCAACAGAGATTGCTAAACATGGAATCAAGGTCACATTTGTTAACACAAAACTTATACATAGAGGCCAAATTCATGGCTGCAATGCAAAAAAAAAAAATTGAGGAATCTAGCATGATTAATTTCAAGTCCTAATAGATTCAGATCGCATGATAAAGACTGAAACAAAGCATGTTAAGAGTCATGCCAGGCTGCTTAAAAACTTGATTGAGAAGCCTAACCAGTCAAACGACTGTGAGCATATCAGATGTGCAATAATTGATGTTAGTGTCAGATGTGCAATAATTGATGTTAGTGTCAGATGTCACTGGAAGTTGCTGAGCAAACGACGTCATTGATAAGAAGAAGAAGTTGAAGTATAAACATTTAGGGATGGCAATGGGAGGAGACGGGTGTGAACTGACATCCCATCAGAAATGTTTAAGGGATCCTCATTCTCTCTCTAAATAATAACAAAAGATTCTCGAAGGTTTTCGATCCCTGAGTAACCTCTGAATAACTAGTACATTTTTAGTTTTCGAATTTAATGCATCTTAATAAAGTTTGGATGTTATATCTTTACCTTTTACTTTAGTTTTTGTCTTATTAGATAAAAGTATAAATACGAATTTTGGGCCATGTCCTTTGAATAAGACCAAATCAAATTGTAATTTATGACTATAACTAGCTATCTAGACCTCAAAGTTTCATAGTATATTTGTATAAATATTTTGATATTTGTTATTTATACTAATATTTAATATTTAATAATTTATTATTTATTCATTAGTAATTCTAAAAAATAAAAATAAAATTAAAAATTAAAATGGAGAAACAGAAACTGGTGAGGGGATGAGGATTCCAGCTCATCCTCATCCCTTCATAAAAAAAATGGTTAAAAAATCATATTTGTACCTTCTCAGAATAAGAAATTAAATATAAATAATCTTTATATCATCTTTGTTAGAATAAAGCATATCAAGCACGACAGACAAGCTCATCATACATGATAAAATGACTTGGTGACTCAATTATCACTCAAGAATACACAAGTGGAGACAAAGTGTAGTGTAGACAATGACCATGTGATTGCCAAATAAAATAATATAGCAAAGTGTAGTGGAGGCATGATAAAGTGACTTAGTGACTCAGCTAGCACTCAAGAATACATAAGTGAAGACAAGGACCATGTGATTGCAAAATAAAATAATATAGCAAGCTTGTAAAATAACGTAAGCAATAGTATATATTCAAGTTAAAAGAAATGGAAATTATGTACATTCTCAAAATATTCTTTTGTCTCTTATTGTCCTATTATTTTCTATCCTTAAATGGGGATAGTCCCTAAGGGATCTTGTCTCTGTGGGAATTTCTACTATCCCTAAAAACATTTGCAATGGGCAGACGACTGCATGTTTTGTTGATTCTATATCTAGCATACGACCATGGTTGGCCGTTGATAAAATTGTCAACAGAGATTGCTAAACATGGAATCAAGGTCACATTTGTTAACACAAAGCTTATACATAGAGGCCAAATTCATGGCTTCAATACGAAAAAAAATCGAAGAATCTTGCATGATTAATTTCAAGTCCTAATGGATTCAGATCGCATGATGAAGACTGAAACAAAGCATGTTAAGAGTCATGCCAGGCTGCTTGAAAAACTTGATTGAGAAGCCTAACCAGTGAAGCGATTGTGAGCACATAAGATGTGCAATAATTGATGTTAGTGTTAGATGCCATTGGAAGTTGTTGAACAAATGATACTTTCCAATGTTCACGCTAAATTATTAGATGGATTTACTAAGTGGGTTTCAGGTCTTGGGAAAATTGTTCAATGGGCTTCTCAGGAAAAAGTTCTATTGAAAAGTCAAATAATGGTTTGCCAATTTCAAAAGGCAAAGTTGGTGGTATGTTTTTGTTGATAGTTGCGTGGAGAAAAATGTAGTGGTTATCTAAAAGCCAATTGATTTTTTCAAAATTGTTGATTTTTGTTGCCATTTTTCAAAGACTTTTAGGAATAAGGATTAAATGCATTCATGATCTTTGGTTATAAATACCAAGCCATTTGTTCATTTAAAAGTATCCCAACTGAGAGAGTTGATAGCAATTGTAAGTGAAGTAAGTTGAGAGAGTTGCGAGAGCTTCCACTTGAGTGTTTTAGAGATGATTAAATTGGGTATATTGGGGTTGTGAGTTTTGAGAGATTTTTCTACTTTTGTAAATTCTTATTTGTTAGTAAAATTATATTCCAGTCTTGATCGTGGACGTAGGTTTTACGTTGAACCACGTAAATTATTGTGTCATATTTTCTTTGCACTTGTTTATTACTACATTTATATTTCTCTAGAAATCACAATTACAAGAATATTAGTAATTGCTCAACCCGCGCTTCAGCAACAATTGGTATCAAAACTAGAGGTTCGTGCTTGGCATGCAATGCAAGAGGTTAGAAATCATATTGTTTCTTGATGATGAAAATCACTTTTTTATGTTATGTGAATTTAATGAAACAACATTATTCACGAATACAATACTGTTCACGAATACGGTATTGTTTACGTATACGAGAACTGTTCGTTGATATCGTGGAGACAACCATTTATAATTGGGAGACAGTTTATTGTAAGTAGTGTGTATTTTTTTATGTGTAGGAAAGTTCTGTCAACAAGGCGATAAGAGCCTAAAGAGTTTGGGTTTTAAGTGGGACCGTTATGACCCCTCCATTCTCCTAGGAACTTTCTTGATGCATTTATTCACGCGAAATTAACATCATAGAGGTTGTTTTTCAAGTGTAAATAGTTGTTGAAGGCACTAATCATTTGAGTTAAGAAGGATGGCAGAGGCGGTGACGTCGTCTTTATCAGCGAGGACTACTGTGACTAATGCAAAGTTTTTAAGTGGAGAAATTCGATCGTACTGATAATTTTGGTATATGACAATGTGAGGTGTTGAATGTCTTATGTCAGTAAGCTGGATGACAATGAGTGGATAAAGATTAATAGACAAGCATGTGGTATTATTCGCTTATATCTGGCTAAAGCTCAGAAGTACTCTATCATTAGGGAGAAATCAGCAAAGAAATTATGGGAGACGCTGGAAGAAAAGCCTTGAAAATATGCTTTATATAAAGAAAAAGAAACTATATCGATTCACATATGCACCTAGCATGTCGATGAATGACCATATGAACTCATTCAACAAGATATTAACAGATTTGTTAAATTTAGATGAGAAATTTAAAATGAAGATAAGACATTGTTGCTGTTAAATTTCCTTTCTAATGAATATGATCATCTCACTACCATTTTACTTTATGGGAAGGCCAGTGTCGCATTGGACGTTGTATAGAGTGCATTGTATAACTCTGAGACCAGAAAGAAAAATATAAAAGATCATAGAGATACAGTTGCAGAAGCATTGACAACGAGATTTCATTCACAAAATCGCAAATCTGGAAAAAGAAGCAATTCTAAAAGGAGGTCTGCCAAAGATGAATGTGCTTTTTGTCGTGAGAAAGGACATTGGAAAAAGAATTGTCCTTAGTTACAAAAGGGCAAGGCTACTTCTGATGCATGTATAGCAGAGCATGATGAGAAGTCACACTTTAGTCTGTTTGGCATGACGTTGACATGTCACTCAGATGAGTGGATTTTAGATTCTGGTTGTACCTATCATATGTGTCCTAATAAAGGCTGATTTTCTAACTTCAAGGAGCTGGACGGTGGAGTTGTTTTTATGGGCAATGAAAATGCTTGTAAAACCATGAGAATAAGTTCAATTCAGTTAAAGAATCATGACGACTCAATCCAAGTCTTGACAGACGTTCGTTACATATCAAGTTTGAAGAAAAATCTCATCTCATTAGGAATCCTAGAATTTAAAGGGCATACATCACTTTGAGAAATGGATTTTTGAAAGTATTAGCCAGCGCACTGACGGTGATAAAAAGCACAAGAAGAAATAACTTGTATTATTTCTAAGAAAGTACAATTATTGTATTAGCATCAACAATTTCTAAAAGACATGTAGATTCATAAACTACTAAGTTGTGGCATATGCGTTTGGGATATACTGATAAAAAAAAAATTACAGACTTTGGTGAAGCAAGACTTATTGAAAGGTGCAAATTCTTGCAAATTGGAATTTTGTGCTCTAGGCAAGCAGAAAAAGATAAAGTTTGGTTCAGCAATTCACAATACAAAAGGAATTCTGGATATGTTCATAGTGATGTGGGGGGAACTTACCAAAATAACTTATTTAAGAGGTATGAACTATTTTGTTACTTTTGTTGATGAAGAACAAGAATGAAGTCTTAAGCACATTTTAAAATAGAAAAAAATGGTCGAGACTCAAACTGGTTGAAAGGTCAAATGATTTCGCTCAAATAATGGTGGTGAGTATAAGAATGATCTATTTCTACAAATATGCCGAGATAAGGGCATTGTGCGACACTTCACTGTTCGCGATACACCACAACAGAACAAGGTTGAAGAACGCATAAACCAAACTATACTAAAGAAAGTTTGGTGTATATTGTCCAATGCTAGATTGGGCAAAAAATTTTGGGCTGAAACAATTGTATATGCGTGTCATTTGATCAATCTCTAGCCATCAAGTGCAATTGAAGGAAAAACACCCATGGAAATGTGGACTGGTAATCATGCTACTGATTATGATTCTTTACATATTTTTTGTTTCACTGCTTATTATCATGTAAAGGAATCTAAGTTAAACCCAATAGAAAAAAAAAACATTGTTTATGGGTATAACTGGTGAAGTAAAAGAATATCGTCTCTGGTGTCTTGTTACAAAAAAAAATTATGTTCAATAGAGATGTGACTTTTGATAAATCAACCATGTTAAAACAAAAGGATTCTTAAGAGGATGACAAAACCAGTAGAAATTTGCATCAGATGAAGTTTGAAAAGGTTAAAAATGATCCCGCTGACATTGATGAGATAAATAGTGATTCTCCATCGACTGAAGATGAGGCTCTGACCTAAGAATCTTTACAGCAACAAGATTCAATTGCATATAGAAGGCCACGAAGGGAGATTTGCAAACCTGTTCGCTTTGTTGATATGGTGGCTTATGCACTTCTAATTGTAGATGATGTTATTTCTTCCACATACAAAGAAGCAATAAGTAGCCCTGAAAGTGTATAATGGAAGCTAACAATGGATAAAGAAATGCAACGTCTTCATAAAAATGGAACTTAGGAGTTAGTTACACTGCCTAAGGAAAAGAAGGCAATTGGGTACAAATTGGTATATGCAAAGAATGAATGATTTCATCGTAAAAATGAAATTCGATACAATGTTAGATTAGTAGTGAATGGTTACGCTCAGAATGAAGGAATATACTACAATGAGGTATTTTCTCCAGTTGTGAAACACTTGTCTATTCAAATTTTGCTAGCCATGGTTGTATAATTTGATCTTGAACTAGTGCAACTTGATGTAAAAACTACATTTTTACATGGTGATTTGGAAGAGGAAATTTACATGACTCAGCCAAATGGGTTCAAGATTACTGGAAAAGAAAATTGGGATTGTAAATTGACAACGTTGTTTTATATATTGAAACAATCTCTGAGGTAGTGGTACAAGTGATTTGATCGGTTTATGAAAGAGCAAAGGCACACAAGAAATAAATTTGATCATTGTATGTATTTTCGCAATTTACAAAAGGGATCCTTCATATATTTGCTATTGTATGTCGATAATATGCTAATAGCATCCAAGAGCAAAGATGAGAGTGAGAAGTTGAAGACTCAACTCAATTAAGAATTTGAGATGAAAGATCTGGGTGAAGCTAAGAAGATTAATTGCATGGAAATATGCAGAGATAGAGATCATGGTAAAGTCAGCTTGTCTTAAGAACAATATTTGAAAAATGTACTACAACAGTTTGGCATGACAGAGCAGACAAAAGTTGTGAGTACCTTGTTGGCTTCTCATTTTAAGCTTTCTGCACAAGTATCTCTTTCAACAGATATGGAAAAAGAATACATGTTACGAGTTTCATACTCAAATACAGTGGATAGCATAATGTATGCAATGGTATGTGTAAGGTCTGACATTTCACATGCAGTTGGTATAGTGAGCATGTATATGCATAATCCTAGTAAAGGATATTGGCAAGCTGTGAAATGGATTTTACGATACATTCAAAAGACTGTGGATGTTGGTTTACTATTTGAGCGAGATGATACACTTGGTCAAAGTGTGATCGGGTACATCGATTCTGATTATTCTGGTGATTTGGACAAACGACGATCAACCACCGGATATGTATTTACTTTTGGTAAACGGCAAATCAGTTGGAAGTCTACACTACAATATACAATTGCACTGTCGACCACATAGGCTGAGTACATGGCAATTACAGAAGCTGTTAAAGAATGTATTTAGTTACAAGGCTTGTTTGAAAACTTGGGATTGGTACAGGAGCACATTAATGTGTATTGCGACAGTCAAAATGTTATTCACTTAATAAAGAATCAAGTTTGTCATGCATGTACGAAGCATATTGATGAACGATTTCACTTCGTAAGGGAAATTATTGATGAAGGGAAGATTCTTCTACAGAAAATCAAGACTACAGAGAATCCCACGAATATGTTGACCAAGGTTGTGACGGTGATCAAGTTTGAGCATTGTCTAAACTTGGTCAATATTCTACACGTTTGAAAGCAGTCAAAGAAGGTAGAGATTTAGATTTACTAAATCTTCGTCGAGGTGGAAAATTGTTAAAATGTTAAATAATGGTTTGCCAATTTCAAAAGGCAAAGTTGGTTGCATGTTTTTGTTAACAATTGCATGGAGAAAAATGTAGTGGTTTTCTGGAAGCCAATTGATTTTTTCAAAATTGTTGATTTTGGTTGCCATTTTTCAAAGACTTTTGGGAACAAGGATTAAATGCATGCATGATCTTTGGCTATAAATACCAAGCCATTTGTTCATTTGAAAGTATCCAAATTGAGAGAGTTGAGAGCAATTGAAAGTGAAGTAATTTGAGAGAGTTAAGAGAGCTTCCACTTGAGTGTTCTAGAGAGGATTAAATTGGGTATATTAGGGTTGTGGGTTTTGATAGATTTTCCTACTTTTGTAAATTATCATTTATTAGTAAAATTATATTTCAGTCTTAGTCGTGGACTTAAACTTTATGCCGAATCGCGTAAATTATTGTGTTATATTTTCTTTGCACTTATTTATTACCGTATTTATATTTCTCCAAAAATTATAATTACCAAAATATTAATAATTGCTCAACCCGCACTTCCGTAATAATTTCAAGGTCACCCTTCTGCTGATTATTCCTTAAGTAATCGTGGATGGAATTCAACTATGAAAAGTCTAGGGCAACGGAGTTCCCTTAGCTTTTTGTGCCGGCCGTACTTTGCAGATCAATATCAAAATAGAAATTATATTTGTGACGTTTTGGAAAATCGGTTGACAACTTTGTCCCCAACAAAAAGGGATTATAACAAGACAAGAAATTCAAAGAATCAGTGATGATGGTATTAAAGCTAACTCATTGACACGGAAGGACATGGCTAGGGAGAGTATTGCTGAGGTGGGTCTTCACGGTGAAATTTTGAAAGTTTATTTCACAAATAAAAGGGTTAGGGTGTTAAATTTCCAGCTTTTATCCTAATACAAACAAAAATTCGAAAGTATACTGCACCCTTTCCTTTACATTTTTTTTAATGTATATTTTCGTATTTATGGTTCATTGAAAAGTAGATATGCTGAGAATTCTTGTATATATTACTAATGTTAAAGAAGTTCGAGTGGATTTTAAAACATAAGAGAGGAATAGTAGTATTTTTTACTATACAATAGAAGAATTTTGGTAATTAAGTTAGAAAAATTCAATATAATTGGCAATTTATGCAACAAGTAACGACTGCTTATAGGTCTGCTAAAACCAAAAAAAAAAAAAAAAAAATTTTTCACAATGAGTTAATCTTTTTTTTTTTTTTACAAATCTCTTTTAATTAAATTTTTATTTTGAGCCATACAATTAATTGGCTGTATTTCGCTTTTTATTCTGAGACATACGGTTAATTGGCAGTATTTGACCACTCTTGTAGCACTAAACTACTAATCTAGCCCACGTATTCGATAACCGCCAATTGAAGTATTAATTCATAATAATATGTTCTCACGATAGTATACTTAAAATTTATTTTAATTTTATAGATCCATAATTTTAGCTGTTGTATTCTCAAAATCGCTGCAATTCCAAACATGTCCTTTAATTAACAGACGACCCAAAAAAAATTAAACAAATGAGTGAATTTATTTCGACTTGCTGGGCAAGTACAATACAAGTAAAAGTGGAGAATGAAAAAGAATATAATAACAATAGAATAAAAAAAAAAAAAATCAAGTGCAATGAAGAGCACTAGAAACAGCCTTTGAATTCGTTTCCTCTTTTAACTCTTCCTAACACCCATTTTTCTCCCTGCAATAAATAAATATTAGGACAGAACAGTAATAAAAGAAGATAATTTGAAACAAAAAAATATATATCCATGTATACAAAAATAACACTTATTCCCTTAGGTTTGATTTACATTGAAAGTAAGCTTGGTAGATAAATTATGCTTCAAAAAATAAAACTCTAAAAAATGTTTTCCTTCTCATTTGTGTCCTTATATGGGCGTGGTACTCAGGAACTACAGTCCCTGGGTGCAATTTTGGCGTCGTGGAATCGAATTGTCGTATCACATCAACGGGAGAATGCTCTATGGAATGGCCTATGGAGTAGTAGTGTGTAACGCAAAGATAGGAGAAGCTGGATTATTATGAATCTGTGACTGACCTTTTCCTTGGGATTTTGGCCGGTGTAAAATTCCAGTGGCAGTCGAAACAGCTCCATTTTCCAATGTGTTCTTCTTGGCTCAGAAGGGTTTCCGGAGAAGTATGTCAGATTTCTTTTCAAGGCAAATACCTGTCCGTTGATGTTGAACATCGGTCTCTCTTCTCCAATTAGCTTCCAAAATCCTGTGCCATCCCCAACGAATCGAGTTGTTTCTTTTCCACTGCGGTGGAAGCTATTCTCTTCTTCGGGGATGAAAAAATACCACTCCTTATTCTCACCGGACGAGGATGGCGCTGTTATATCTACAGATATTCAAAAAACACATATGTTAAACGTGACATATTCATTTCAGAATTAATATTTTCTTTTGAAAAAAAAAAAACCACCCCTAATAATAAAATCAACCAACGAGCTGTCATAGGAAAATCGGCGGTTTAATTTTTACCTTGCAATGTTGGTAAGAGGCCTCCTAATGGGGCAAGACTCATTCACTGTAACAAATACTAACAATATATTGGTGTTACTGCTTTTGAGGGGTAAAATTCATTACGTCTCGCAACGTCTTCTTTTTTGTTTGAATGAGTTTTTCTCACATAATTGGGATAATGCAATAACGTCTTCTTATTTTATTTTTTTTTCCTTAAATATATAAAGTCCATTCTTTAAGGAGGTTATAAAGATAAATGATAAAAATTAAAAAAAAAAAAAAGAGTAAGAGACGACGTCGTTCTTATAGTCAAGATCGACAAAAATTCAACTAGCGTACATTGCTGGCTGGAAGAAATAACACTGTTAATAGACTGCATGGAATAGCCAACGGTAAAAAGATGACGGTCGCCACAAGAAGGACAGAAGGTGATGAGGGATATGACAGTCTACATAAGACTAATAAAATTATTGCATCTACGGTAAAAAGGCTGTCGAAACTAATTGAGTATAAAACTTGTTTTTACTTTCCAAACCATTATTTTTCTGAATCACTGTATATATAACCAGCTGCCCTGTATTTTGACTCCAATTGAGAATGAGACCTTCCCGTTTAGTGAAATATTGGATACAGTACTAACAATCGCGTAAATTAACCAACATGGAGTAGTTCTAACTTAATTAAGGTTCTCGGTTCAAGACTTGAGAATGCAATTGTATTAAATACTTGTTGGGAGAGCTTTGCCGCTCTAGTAGTTCTACTTGACTCAAATTTAAAATAGTAGGGACCTAATGTAGTCTTCGGATATCAAATGATTTAATACACCGAAAAAACAAATATTGGATACAGTGAGAAAATTTTAAGCGATTAAAAACATTCCTATGTTTGAGGGGGCTCCATCAATCATACACAAGGAACTTTCCTTTTAGCCATGGGCTTTCTCCTACGTTAGAGTTTCTTTCTGTTTCCTTTTAGCTCAAGAAACCTAATTTGATTTTTAACCCTATTATCATTGACTTCAGCTGAGGAAACCTACTTCAAATATGGATGGATATTATCAAGAGACAAATTCCTGACAACAGGAGCTATCCTATCTGAAAGTCTAAATAATAACTCGCCTCTTCAATAGAGAATGTCGACAACAGGAGCACCTAAGGCAAAATATGGACAAATCCCTGACTAGAGGAGCTATCCTATCGGGAAGTCTGAAAGTCTAAATAATAAGAACTCGCCTCTTAAATAGAGAATGTTGACATAACTTAATATATAATCAAAATAGATATTTTAGTACCTACACAATAGCTGGATGAAATTAAGGAGAAGAAAGGAGAAAAAGGGTAAAAGAATTTTGAAAATGATCAATCAAATTATAGTGATCTTACATTCAACCTCAAATGATCAGGAGAAAAAGAAGTCGATCGAGCTTAGCAATATATATACATATATAACTAAGAAGGTTAATTTGTGTTATATTCTTCTANCTCGCCTCTTCAATAGAGAATGTCGACAACAGGAGCACCTAAGGCAAAATATGGACAAATCCCTGACTAGAGGAGCTATCCTATCGGGAAGTCTGAAAGTCTAAATAATAAGAACTCGCCTCTTAAATAGAGAATGTTGACATAACTTAATATATAATCAAAATAGATATTTTAGTACCTACACAATAGCTGGATGAAATTAAGGAGAAGAAAGGAGAAAAAGGGTAAAAGAATTTTGAAAATGATCAATCAAATTATAGTGATCTTACATTCAACCTCAAATGATCAGGAGAAAAAGAAGTCGATCGAGCTTAGCAATATATATACATATATAACTAAGAAGGTTAATTTGTGTTATATTCTTCTAACCTGGGGATTTTTTCGCCATATTCTTTTTCATCATTGTACTCCCTTTATGCCTCATCTGTGAATGCCGAGGCAGGCAAGAGTGTCAGAGGGTGTGTTCAAATGTCTAATACAAATATATATAGATCATGATCAATTTGATGCAATAATTAATTAATGCATCTAAATTAATCATCATCATTTATGTAAAATGCAATAATCAAATAACACTGAGCAAAAAATCAAAAAAAAAAAATCAACTAATTAATACCATTAACAATAATACCCACCTGAACATTTAGGATGCTTAAGATAAAGGTCCCTAGCAGTAATTTCTTTAACCGCCTGTGCTGGAAGAGCCCTATTACATGCCTTGTTTATCAAATAATGAAACACCAATTCTTCGTCTGTGGGCATAAATCTGTACCCAACCGGTAGGTCCATTATGTGATGATCACGAAGAAGAAGAAGAAGAAGAAGAAGAAAGCATGAGATGGGACGGGATTTGCAGCATTGAGCAATCCCTCCTTCATATACTGCCTGCTTCTTATAAGAAAACTCAAACTGAAACAAAAGGACAAGGCAGTTATAAGCAAAGCAGCGTTTCTTACAAGCACGCAAAACAAAGGCATAAACGTAAAATGGACCAACTTAAGTACCAGCATTACATGTGTATCATAATCACATAATTCTCACAGTATAAACCAAGAACTAATTCAGACCAATGCAAAATCTTCAGTACCTTAAAAGAGAACCAGTTCGAGTAAAATGATTTGATTGTAACAGTCCTTAAATGAGGTGAAATCCAGAGCAAACCATCGATAGTGTTTTTAATTGCGACTCGCACACAGGTTCCAGTTATTGCAAAGTCCAGGTTGTTGTAACCATAGAATGGGGAAGATCGGATTTGCCTCAAGTCTTCTGGAATATCCGCATTCTGCACAAAAGAATTTGAAAAATATATAAGAAATAAAAAGTATGTAAAATAGTAAACAGCTCGATATTTAAATGTATACATATAGCATGCAAGAAGTGACATACCTCACCCTTGTAACTTTTCAAATTCACCGCTTTGGAAACATTATGGAACATTGCAAGGAGTCCAATATACTCAGAATACCAGTCAATGTCGGTGTTATTCTTGTTGAAACTGAGATGAGTTTCCAACAAAGTCATAGCACCTATAGAGAAGGATACCACATCACCTTGATATCTGAAAATACTTAAATTAGGAGCCTCAATCTTGACTTCAATCAACCCTGCACATTCAAAGATCTTCAGCATCTTAAGACTGAGACTTGAAATCTTAATACTCTTCAACTTGTCACAACCAACCAAATTCAAATTCTCGAGGAATGGAAAGTTAGGAATTTGGCTACAAAGCCACTCATCCTTCAGAGAAAGCAGGCGCAGAGTTAAAAATTTAATATTCTTACAGGAGGCTACATTGATCTCGCATGGTAAGCTTAATTGAATGCTAACTGTCTTCACATTCAGAGCTTGGATAGAAAGCCATAGAACTTCCAGACAGTTACGAACCTTGAATTCATTGAGTTTGGTAAGACCAGATAGATCTAGAGTATTAAAGCCAAGGCAGTTAACCAGACTTAGATGTTCAATCAAAGGACAGCCATCAACTAGGCTCTCAAGGACTAGATCGGCAGCATAAACGCTTGTGAGACATAATTTTTTCAAAGAAGATAACTTCACACTTGTCAGAGACTGCAGCTTACAACAACTTAAGGCTAACACTTGTATTGATTTTGAGCATAAAACCTCTTGAGGCAAATTGTAGCAGCGCTTGTTATGAGCGTCAAATGAAGGCATTCCTGGTCTAGTATCAACAACACGTGCACTAGTATGAAATGGAAGTGCGAGTTTCAGCTCTTTGACATCACTTTCTAATGCAGAGAAGATACACCGGTCTACAAATGGTCCGAGTTCTTTAACCCGTAATTCATACAAGTCAAGTGTGAACTTGTCTAACCTTATCATCTCCCTGCGGCGGGTGCGCAGAGTTCCCTCTACATAATTTAATGCCCTGCTTAACTTCTCATCTCCAAGTTGAGCTTCAATTTTGTTGTTGCAAGAAACCGAAGGAACTTGATTAAAGAAAGTTTTATCAAATTCCAAAATTGGGAATGTACGCCAGGCTCGTTCCCATGCTTGCGACAAAACAGTTGTTTGAACTACTTGTTTAAATGAGAGGAATGACAAAATACAATGCAGTATTGGTTCCGGCAAATTAGATATCCTGTCCATGCTGCTAAGCACCTCCTCCATGATAACAATATCATCACCAGATTCCCTGAATCAGTAGCAACATCTTCCTTCTAAGTATGCTAATTAAATTGAGACAACTGAGTACTAATAATAATAAGAATATTGGCTGGATTCTATCAATTTAATTCAATGTAATAAAGAAAATAAATAATCCTAACAAAAACTATTTTGAATTGAACATGTTTAATTTCTTTTTTGTACGAGAAGAGACACTGAAACTTTCACTTTCACCGGAAAAAGAAAAATCAGCCTAAAACAGAACTGAATTATTTATAAAAGAAAAGAAAAAGAGACACGTTAACACAGAACCAATATGGATGAGGATGATAAAATGCCTATTCACCCGATCGATCAATCGTGACAGTCCAACAGCGACAGCGACAGCGACGGCAACCGAAACAGCAGAACTGTCAATAAAGGATTGATCTGCTTTAACTATGTTTTGTATAGGCTTAATTTTGAGGATTCCGAATCCAAAACAGACAAAGTCACAACAGCAAAATTATGTAGGCTCAGTCTGCTCCGTGTATATATATTTTGAAAATTCCAAATCCAAATCGGACACGTCCTTCTGCTTCTCCTAACGCGAATCGGACATGCGGCTAGTCGCTACGCAACAGTAATTAAGCTTTTTGGAGATAAGAGTGGTTTCGTTTCCATCTATTTTATGTACTTCCATCTGTTAGTTGAACAACTAGTTTGTTACAAAGTACGCAAATCTAACCTNGAGCTTCCATATGGTTGGACACGGAGCCCAGACCAAAAGGAAAAAAAAAGAGAAATACTAAATGAATGAATTAGGATAAAATTATTGTTGAACAAATAACAAATATCTCAGTGTCAGCAACGGGTCAGACGCTATTACAACAAGAACGTACGCGTGAGGTAGTTCCGAGCAGGAGATTGGGTACTTAGAAAGGTGAACCAAAACACTAGGGATCCCAACCATGGTGCTCTCGGCCCGAAATCGGAAGGTCCGTACAGGGTAATACGAGCCACTGGACCAGGAGCTTATAAGTTGGCATACCAAGATGGACGGGACGTGAAGAGGTCATGGAATGCCGAGCACTTGAAGAAGTATTTCCAGTAAGCAAAGTGCTCTACTAAATCCTCATTTTGACAAACTGTTTATGTTAACTGCATGATGGCTTAATGCATATGTCTGTATTCAGTATTTTTGTAATATACTCGAGTTTCAATAAAGATGAATTCAGCATGAAATCCCCCGGCTCATAAGTCCGTTTAAAAGTCTGCTTCTGCTCGGTCAATAAAAGACCAGCAGCTAAATTTACGAAATTTCTACTAAGGCAAGTAAGTGCC
>MKYO02001761.1:0-32257 GCA_002013955.2 Citrus medica
GTTTTGCCGTCTGATCTCTCCTTTATTATAAAATGACTATAATGCCCCTAAAATACATAAAATACTTAATTAAAATAAAACACATGTAATTAAATCACAAGAAGGTTAAATACATAAAAGTAAGGGTTGTTAGTAAGACTTGAAATGTAAAATGACGGTTTTCTCCTTTATAAATATACATTTTCTAACACTCAACACTTCCATCGCCTGTTAACAACCCGGGTGAGCTACTTACTATGGAAGTGGATCCCTACAGGTTCGCAACTAAAGGCCTTTTCACAGTAGTGTTATCTCGAGCCCATCTTCCCGACTTCCTTAAGTGAGTAACTCTAACTATTATTCTAT
The DNA here is from genome assembly GCA_002013955.2 of Citrus medica. Taxonomy (NCBI): domain Eukaryota; kingdom Viridiplantae; phylum Streptophyta; class Magnoliopsida; order Sapindales; family Rutaceae; genus Citrus; species Citrus medica. The sequence continues at coordinate 346 of MKYO02001761.1, forward strand.
ATAATTATTATTATTATAGAGTTAGATTCTAGTTCTTTCTTTAATAGAAATCTCTCCTTAAAAGAGAAGGATCTCCGTCTTTGTCTTTCTTCCAAGAGCGTAAAATGGAAAATAAGGAATTGACTTGCCGATTGAACAAAACGGGCTATCTCAATGTGAGATTTGTGCGTTTACCCCGGCCTGAAACACCGTCTTTTGGGGTGTTTACCCAACACTCGTTATTAAAGAAGTTTCGTAGTAAGGACTGTGCTCGCTTTGAATAAAGATCACTGTAAGCAACCTTTTCGATGGCCTGTTTGAAACTGCTTTTCTAATCCCGTCCTCGAAAAGGAAGAAAACATTGCATTGGGACTTCTACTTGGCTTGCAACAGCCTCTTCTGAGCTAGCTTGAACTGCAGAGGAGAAAGACTTCGATTCGGCAAGGATACTCCCTAAGCCACCTTCTGATCTCATTCCGCCTTCGACTTTGACGGGGATGGATTCAACTGGCTCGCTAGCTTGCTTGTTACGACTTCACTCCTCATCTGGGATCAAGACGGAACAATCCACGAAAGGGAAAGCAAGCCTTAGTCAACTAAGAGACAAGCAAGGTAATATGGAATATTCTCACAGAGGGGGAAGAGCTATTCTTGTACATATGCTCGATCTGGCTTGGATCTACTAGAATAGAAGAGGAATGCCTCTATTTATGCCTTTAGGCAGGTTAAAGAATGATTTTAGCTTATAGTGGAGCGTAGGACAGACCTTAGACCATGACTGACGGAAGGCAGTCATGGAGGGAAGGCAAAGAAAGCGGACCTTTTCAAGATAGGTTTATGCGACTAAGGTTTAACTCAAACCTCAGCAACATAAACAGGAAGAACAGGTTATCGCAACCTTATGGGGGTGCCTTCTGAGGAGGATAAGACAGAGCATCGACATAGAATTGCTTAATGGGGGAGCCTTAATAGCAGAAGTTGTACGAAACATAGAGTGTAACAAAGCAGAGGTGCACTCTATCATCCAAAACGAAAGGGGGAAGATCGAAGAAGAGGATGCTTTCACCACAAAGAAAGAAAAAACAAAAAAGATAATCATAAAAGAAACGGGGAGACGGCTGCCAGACGGATGGGAGAGACTATCCATGGAAATCGACGAGGGATACTTGAAAGCACGGAATCTATCAGTCTTCAATTTCATAATCCTACCTTTAAGAAAAAGAGAGGAAACAAAGCGAAAACTTATTACAAAAATAGAAGTATTTGTGGAAATTCATATAGCAGCAACGGACAAGTGCAGAGAATAGAGTGTAATGGATTAAGCAGCGAAAGAAGAGTTACAGCGGGCGAAGTAGGAACCCCATATAGCCCATCTTCAAAGGGGCATAGCGCTTGCTTTTCACTCTCAAGACAAGACAATGGTCTCTCTCTTCTGTCACGTTCTTCCTTCGGAGGTCAAGGTAAAAGAGCTTTCCTACTGGTCTGAAGTGAAGTACTCAATTAAGAACTCTATAGCTATCTGTTCGCCTACTTACTAGGCTGACGTAGGCTACCTGAGCAGGATTATCCTGCTTGTGCCTCATAAAAAGAAAACGGTGGTAGAATGATAAAAAAAAATTCAATAAAGCCCTCTCACTGGCCAAGTGGACATAACGTAACCACAGTTATGCCTGTTTCGGTCTACTCTCTATCTATAAAGAGCCAAATAGCTTGAGTTTAGTCTGACGATGACTAGTCTCTGGTCTTCCTCTATGTTAGATGGAATCCCCCGTTGGATTGCAAACGTTTGTAGTGCAACTTCGGCTGGCATATGGGAATTTGTTTCAATGTTCCATGGACTCGTTAGTCACCCTTAATGATTGGGGTTGGTTGGCAAGGAAGTCGATGCTGGCACTTAAGCTAGCATCGGGAGTGCTATTCAAGGCCCAGAAAGAATAAGCGCACCTTTGGATGGTGTTCTGGGGCGGACGGCAGAGGATGGATTCCCGCCCTCAAAAATTTAGTTACCTCTCATAATCCCGGCCTTTCATAGAAGGGGGTGAACAGGTTCCTGTTCAGTTCTATCTGCCTGACTAATATAAGAGGCTTTACGCTATACAAGTGGATTGACTGCGAAGAAAGAGGCTTGATTTATCCTCTATTAGCATTAGCTTAGGCACCAGGCAGCTTCGCGGCTCCTAAGGGGGTCGCGGAGATTGCCAGCCATACGGAAAAAGTAAAAGGGGAGAGCGCTAGAGCTTTTTGTTGCGACGCTATGTTCCTGGTTTCGATCGTCAAGCCCTCTTATTTATGGATGGGGTTTTGACTTTCAGCCTTCGTGGTCTGCAGGCAGGACCCAACACCTAAAAGAAAAGCATCCCTTAATTAAGGTAAGGGTTGGTGTGGATCGGTCAGCAGGAATTTCTATGTTTAAAAAACTTCCCTTCGACGCTACCGCCTTCCTAACTCTCGCGGATCCCGAGAGACTAAGGGAAATGGTGGATGTTTCGAGCTCGAATCAATCGTGCGTGTATCCGGTGCTTCCCTCTGAAGAAGAATGTGGTAATATGGCTTGCTGGCTACTGAACACTCTTGGTCAATCTGCCATGGGCCGGGACTACTCACAAGTAGGCCTGAGTGTGGCCGCCTAAGAGTCAAGCTTGAGGGAAAGGGGCGGATCTCCGCCGTCCTTGCTCAGGCTTTTGCGTGATTGGGCGATGAGGGTTTTGTCTCATCTACTTGATGGTACTTTTCATCACGCGACTCTTGCGAGACATTTTCTTTTTTAGAAATTTCTTCTTCAGGCCGTTACCGATTCTCTTCCAGTTGTTCTCACTCCGGGTCTTTTGGAGGTTTGGTAATAACTTGACTGAGTCATGGGTGTGGTTACTAGTACAAGCCCCTTTCAGTGATCCAGGTTTGGGAAGCGAGAAGAAGGCGAACATAGTATAGTTTACCTGTGGGCAGCCGCTCGGGTTCTACAGCTCTTGGCCTACGTTCACACTTACGCTGCATATGCTGGTGTGGCTGTCGGCTGACTGAGAGGGTGGGTGCATCCGCGAGGACCCTTTATAAACTCCGCGGCTTGGTCATTGCCGACCAAGCTACAGAGTACTGAAACATCTGTGCTCAATGGGAGTGAAGGATCTTTTTTATCAATAAAAAAGACAAGACGAATCTACTTCACCCAATATGCCCTTAGGCACGTCCATACATAACATAGAAAGAAGACTAGTAAAGGGTGGACAATTAGCTGGAGCAGCGGGTGCTGTAGCGAAACTGATTGCAAAACAGGGGAAATCGGCCACATTAAAATGACCTTCTGAGTGGGTCCGTTTGATATCCAAAAACTGCTCAGCAACAGTCGGATAAGTGGGGAATGCTGGGGTGAACCAGAAAAATTTGGGTGGAGCCGGATCTAAATGTTGGCTAGGTAAGCGTCTTGTAGTAAGAGGAGTAGTTTTGAACCCTGGAGACCCCCCCATGGGGGGGGTGAAGGAAGGGCTCCAATTGGTAGAAAAAGACCCGCAATCCCTTGGGGTTATCCTGCACTTGGAAGTAGGAAAAGGAATAAATATAGTGAGAATTTGATTCTTCGCCGCCGTAGTAAAAACAAAGAAAAAAATTAGGAGTAAGAGTTAATTAACTGTGACACGTTCCCTTATCTCATTAGCGAAGCTAGAGTACATGACTAGACTGCTTTATTCCCGATATATTTTTAATAGATAAAACTACTTTCTCTCCCCTACTGCGTTCAGTCTTCATTTCTGCTTTTCAAGTGAAAGAAGGACTGAGACCATCCGGGGACCGGTTTCGAACCACCCATTACTGATGAGGGAAGCCGCTACCATTCGCGTTGCGGGCGGGGAGTCTTCTCATTGGTTCCCCACCTAAAGACTAAAGAAAGAATGCCATTCCTTCCGACCTCGGAAGGTGCATTAATCAGATTACCGACCAGGGATAAAACTTCACTTCCACTTAGCTCATGGCTAAGAACATAAATTTGTGGAATCTCGACCTCAATCTCAAACCCTGATCAAAGGTCTAACCTTTGCTTTGGTGGTATACCACTACCACTTCCTATAAGCTACCCCCACTGCAGAGTGGTCAATTCTGCTGCCAATCAGTCGATTCAGTCACGTATCGAAGAGGGCTATAAGTAGGCCGTTTGCTATTGGGATAAGGGCTGCTCGCCTTTATACGGCTTGGCTTCGCTATCGCTCTGTCGGCCTAAAAAGTCGTATTCCTACCATACAAGAATGCCTATTCTCTAGTGCTAGAAGCTAGAAGCTTTGCCATAAGCAAGCAAGACGAGGTCGCTCTGCTTCGTAGACAAGTTCCGTACTTGTTGACTTATGAGCTCGTGTAGTACTAGCCCCTATCTCTAAAGGGGCTTATGCACTCTACTCGCTGTCTACTAAACAAGCGTTAGAGCGAGCGAGTGAAGCCTTCAATTTAGCGGCTTCCCCCCTTTTCCCTCAGCCGACTCTTTCATTTTAGCTTAAGCTCCCCCGGTTTGGGGGATTAATTGATTGGATACCCGAGAACCATAATCTTTCCTAGGAACAGCTTCTACGACGATGGATAGGGGTCAGGTTTGTTTGGCATCTATGCCCACTGCCCTCCAAACAGTATGAGAGCCTTTCAGCTCGTACTACTCACACTCCTAGATCTTCACGGCACCCCCTTCACCATAGTGTGAGCCGGGAGCTGCTCCAAACCAAAAAGGCCTACTTCAAAATTTGCTTTCAACACCACAAAAAAAGTAAACTATGGTTGGCTACTGATCTGATCATAGGTGAAATCCCTTCGCTTCGCGCCAGGCTTGGAAACCATAAGTCAAGCTCCTCTCATTTCGTCTCTCGGAAGTGAGAAAGCGAGCAGCAAGCTGAAAAAGCCCTTTTCCCTTTTCATAATAACTTCAGCTTCATAGCTCCAACCAATACAAGGGACAAGCCAAAACCAGCTGAAGGAAGGGTGGTCGTAGATCAGACTTCTGATTATTAGAGAAAGGGGAGCTTATTTTTAGAAAAAAAAAAAAGACTAAAAAACTAGGTTTGGAACCCTACTCCCCAACAACTACAAGGATGCTTGCTTGCTGGCATCAAAGCCCTTCATTATTATTATTATATTATTATTAATGGGGGAGGGTGCACAACACAACCCGTTCTCTGCTCTTTTCCTGAGCCTTTCACACTAAACTCTTCGATCATGCCCTGTGCCTCTCTAGGCATGAGCGATGGCTCATGACTGGTATATGGATCTCTTTATCTTTATATATAGTGGTCGGCCTTCTAGAGGCTTCGCCGGAAGCGACTAGTCGCTTCCCGAATGCCTCTTTGCTTTAGTATGTATGTATGTATGGTCTAGTCTTTCCAATGCCTCCTTCCTTGCCGCCAACGTACGCTACTAGGAGAGTAAGCAAGCTACCTTGCTTGTATTTTATTCTATAAGCGGAGCGATTTGTCGAGTCTAGGAAGCTTCGTAGTTGCCCCCCCTTTGCTTTGCCTCGCCATGCCACGAGATCCATAATGACCGGCGAGTCAGAATATGTACGAATATAACCACGCGGAGCGCCGGACTGGTCTAGTGAAGAAAGAGATCATTGAGCCTATTTAGCCGAGCTAAGGTTTGGAACCCTAGTTTATTAGTATTTTAGAATAATAATATTTTAATAGGCTAAGGGGGCTGGGAATCGGAAGAATTGAGAAGTCCTCCATTGAATGGGGTGGGTTCGAAAATAGCCGAATTAGCAGAAGGAAGGGCGGCCCCACTCTGAAACAAGGGTGTACGTACATAAAGAAAGAGGCTGGTTATGGCCTTTACTTGATAGGGCTCCTTCCTATCTATCTTGACCGGGAAGAGGGGGGAGGCCCTTTCGAAAGCCCTGCCCGCCCTTCTCTGTTTAGAGGGATTTAGGATTCAAAGCTTCCCGGACTCTTAACAGACGGCTAAGAGTAAGAAGAGGATCAGTAGTCTCTGCCGTTGCAGGTCCTTCTCCTTCCGCCGAGATGGCCCTCTTTTTTTGTTTTGTTTGTTCACCGTGGCATGAAATCATGAAGAAGTTGAAATAACTCAGAAAGAGAAGAGAGTGGCGCCTAGCCGTTGAAAGCCTTTGTTTTGTCTTTGTAGAGGAACAGTACGATCTTGGGCTGGCCCCCTTCGCACGGCCTAGAAAGAAAAAGAAGTCCGTGCTACTATAAGGCTTCTAAACTCCTCCCTCAGGACACGGTTGCCTTGCCCATGGGGACGGGGTAGCCCCGACTTCCATAGGTCCTTGGTTCGACCTCTTAATGAGAATTGAGGTCCTTGCGCGGGCGTCTCATCCCTAAAACTTGCTTGCTCTGTATGGGGTGCCCCGTGGTTCCTCGAGTGCCAGCCGCAGAGAGGAATGCCATCAACTAGGGCGCTATTGGCCACTAACCACTCGCTCGCCGGCCGTTCAAGCTCCGCGTTTCAAGTTCGTTATCCTAACCGTCTCCTCTGCTCCACCGGGAGCCTGGCCCCTTCTTCTATCTTATCTACTGCCTTTCTCCTCGGCTCCCTACAGCTCCAGCCGCTCGCTGTAATAGCTTGCTTCTCAGGTGGCTCACACCCCGGGTGGTGCGGCTGAGCCAGAGTGGGCTCAGCAGTCGGCCTATGTTTCCGGGCGCACGCATAAAGGCATGATTAGTTCCACAAATCTCACTGCACTGACCATAGTAAACTCCTTCTCGTTGTACCGAAATGGAGATCTGATTTAAACGACCAGGTACAACATCATATTTCACACCTAAGGAAGGTACAGCCCAACTATGAAGTACATCAGCAGATGTTACAATAATACGTAGATGAGTTTTGGCTGGTACAACCACTCTATTGCCCACTTCTAATAAACGTAATTGACCCAATTCTAGATCATCTTCTAGAATCATATAACTGTCAAAAATGAGTGACTGTTCATCGGAACTGTTATAGTCTGAATACTCATAAGTCCAATACCATTGATGCCCAATAGCTTTGATATTGATGGCTGGATCTACTACTACCCCGTCCATTGAGTATAACAGAGCAAATGATGGTATAGCAATGAAATTCAAGATGATACTAGGAAAGATGGTCCAAAGAATCTTGATAGTAGTTCCATGAACAATCCTTTGCGGGATTGGATTTTTTTTATAATGGAAATGCCATAAAGCACGAACCAAGATCCTTAATACGAAAACCAAAATTAGAATGAGAAAGAAAAAGATATCATGATGTAAGTCTATTATTCCTTGCATCATAGGTGTTGCTGCGTCTTGAAATCCTAATTGCCACGGTTCTGCTGCATCACAAGGAGCAATTGTAAGGAATAACCATTCTAGTAAATGAACAATCATTTGCTTTGCTTCATTCTTTGACTGCTCTGCTCCCCCCTAAAAAAGAGAGACTGACTCTTACTATCCCAATTCAGGAAGACAGAAATCGCCTTGGTCCAACCAAGAAAGGCATGGGAGTTTTGGGCATTAATGAACACTCAGTCAGCTTTTTCTTTGCCAAATCGGGCGTTTTGTTCTTATATGATATTCTTTATTTCGCCAAATCGGGTTGTAAGGGCGGGAAGGGCTGTTCCTCTTCCTTTCAAGTGAAAAGAGTGACTCCTAGCTCTATAAAGACAACAATATTGCATCAGCACTAGTGTAAACCACACCAACATGAATATGGCAATGGCAAGAGTGCCCTGACCATTCCAGATGGTTAGACCAAGACTAAGACTCATTTCCATTAGTAAACGGCCAAGAGGCTGTAGTAGTGCTATGGTAGTGATCACACAGGTTCTCGGCTTCCCTTAAGGTTAGGGGCTGCCTTCTCGTAATAACCAAAATATGAAATAATTTACTTTTTAGATGAACTGGCCACGTTGAGTTGACCATTTTCAAGAACAAATCAAGAGCAAATACTAAACAAGGAAAGCTTGATCCTAGTTATCATAGGTGAATTCTTCCTCCCGATTGAGCATCTTAAGGCCTCTATTGCCCGGAGCGGTCTTTTTATGACTAGCATCAATGAAGCGATCAATTGGCCTTCCAAGCCTGCTTAAGCAGTGGTCAATGGAACAAATTCTTCCCACATAGCCGGAAGGGATAGCATATCTACAGAAAAGAGAGTGAAACGGAGAAATCCAATAAGAAGATATCGGGGAATCCTTCTTCAATGAATGGAATGACTGCGCGGGCACACTAGTAAGCAGGGTTTCTTTACTTTTACTAAAAAGCATTTACCCAAACGGGGTCAAAACCGCATTGATGATATCGATCGTACTGAGCTAACTGGGGTTAAGTCGTGTTCGAGACAAAAAATGATGTATAGTTTTTTGAGAGACCAATGAAGAATGGGTTGAGCGAGAATGAAAGTCTTGCACTGCTGGAGCCCTTGCCCCTAGAGGACTATGGAGTCGCTTTCCAAAACAAAAGCGTACCCGCACAAGGGCATGTAGTCTATGACGAAGGAGGTCCCGCTCAAGCATAATATGATTGTCGGTTTCCTTTATTGCCCATACCCTTTATCAAATCGGAGAAAGGTGGGGAAACTACTTTATTCATTCCATTCCGACTCCCCTTATGCCTTTTGCTGCTCCACAATGCTCTCTCCAAAACAAAACTCAAGTGAGTGAAAGAAGCCCGCATTCCCTCTCTTCCTTCCCCCCATTCCCAGCAGAGGATTCCAATCCTACTTATGCCTTCTTTGCGGGGAAAAAATAAGAAAGTTGAGGGTCAGGGGACAGAGAATGAGTTAAGTGCCTTGCCCTCGGCCCCAGAGGGTGCGGTTGAGAGCGGATTCGGGGTAGAGATTTTAATTTAAAATGAACGCTTGGACCCAAATCAACGGAATTGGCTTACTCCGGTGGGCGGGAGAAGCATTCGAATGGGAACGAGGGGTAGTGGTCTTGTTTTGATGAAAAGGGAGAGAAAATATGTCACATGAGCAAGTTGAGACCACTTGTCAACGGTTGAAAAAGAACCTTTGGTTGCCTTACCTACGGAAAATAGGAAAAATCTTTTGTTCAGAGTAGCTCTCCCTATTAAAATGAAAGCCGGAATCCAAAATAACCTTAAATTAAAGAGAGGGAAATGAGAAGACCTTGAACCACACAAGATCTTCCTCCTTCGAGGAGCGAATGGCCCAATCACTGATAGTTTATGTTGCAGCCTCACTTTGATGCAACTTCCTCGGAACTGGAACAATATAAAGAAGAATGACACGGTGCTTGAAACATCGATACGCTTTTTAGACTGCCGAGACATACTTCTAGTCTACCTCCCGACTGAAGAAGGAGTTTGTGACTCGGAAATTTGTGCATAAGCGCCTTGAGATAGGGTATCGGATGTTTTGCCATGATGATGATGACGAAAGACTGTTAGTTTGGACCTAGGCCTTTCAGAAACCAGTATACCTTGTGCGTCTCAAGCACAAGACATCCTATCGCACACAAGTCTCACATATTCTCTTAAAGTTTCTCGCGCGCGCACCTGACGGAACGGATGAAACCTAATGACCGGAAAACTGCTTCCCATCACATTAAGTGCATGCAAGATCCAAGGTCTTGGCTTAGCCACTCCATAAGAAAATCTCTTTGAATAGCTTCCAACAGGGAATCCAAAACAGTGAAAGGAAGTCAATTTAAAGGCTATGGAGATAGGATCTCAGTAGTTAGATCTGACCTGCAAATGAGATCACACCATCTAGAGGTGAAACCAAACTGCTGCAGCATCCTCAATATATCAGAAGATATTAAATTAGATATCTCTTCCCTCACCTTCGGCGACCCTTATACTTTCTCGAATTCTTCCGGCGAAGCCTTTTCTTGGTTTAATCTCCTCTTCAGCTTCTCCCCTTGTTCTTCTGCTGGATAGCTTTCAGCTACCCTTCCTTACCTGAGATATCTGAGCAAATCTTTTGATTTAACCGGCAAGGCATCTCCAACCGGAAGAACAATCAGGCAATATCAAGTGCCATCGACCGAGAGAGGGGGAGTACCTGCTGACTGGGACCCTCACCTTTCTTTGACCAACTTCTTCTTGCCTATCGTAGACAGGCAGCACTAACCAGAACTCTAGATGTTGGATCCGATCGAGAGGGGGCAACTAAAAGAAGATTCACTTCTCCCCAACCTCAACGAGTAGAGACTCTCGTTCCGCCACACCCGCACTTGAACGAACTTGAACCGTAACCTGTTAATGCAGAAATGGCCTTCTATCTTCATTTCTAAGACCAGTCCCTGAATGGAAAAGAATGTGGTGTGGACAACTTGAATTTAAGGATGCCTTTTATCAATTTCATCCATTATCTTTTCTGTACCATCTTGGATGACATTGCCACAATGAAGGTAGAATGTATTTGGCTAAGGATGCCCAGAGACAAATCAGGATGGGGCCTTCGATGGGATTCTTCCATTTAAGAATCAGAAAAAAATGGACTGATTAACCTCTTACTGCTTGAGAACCTATCAGGTGAGATGGATTGACCAACATTAACAGGCCAACTATATAAGTATGAAACAATACATCATAAGAAGCTAGTTGAAAGCCTCAGTTTGGAAGTGACATATATATATGAGTTGGTAAACACTGCTATAGTAGCCCAGCCTAGAGAAAGTTATGGGACAAAACATGACAAGACTCTTTCTATTTATTCGTCCTTATCAGAAATCTGCTACAGAAAGATTCTGCTTAAATTTAAAGTAGTTAATCATTATTTATGAATTGGAAGATGAAATCTCTCCGGTGATAGATGGAGAAAGGTCTCCTTTTGTTTCTATTAAGGAAGAAGATAATTGCTATTCCCAAGGAAGAACGTTAACTCTCGCTATTCTATTTGAATATCTCTTGCTTTCTTTTTTTTCTGAGTGAGGCAGTGTCTTTCTTCTCAAGTAGTGGTGTAGGTGAAGTGAGGATTTAGATAAATCTAAAAAGACCTCTCCCGGGTTTGAGGGTTTAAATCATTTTTAATCTTCAACCCAGTCGAATACAAATGTTGAGACCAACCTTCTTATGTTAGTTATGACTAGTCTCAAAATAGACTTTTTGTCTTTGGGGGGGCTATGACTATTAAATAAAGTAAGGAGTTCAAGCCTGCGCTCTAGCAGTCGTCGAAGTACAAGCCCAACTGGATTGCTATAACTACTGTCTATCCTTTTTGGAGAGAGGAAAAGGTCAAAGCCATTGGTCGGAAAGGTCTTCTTTCAATCAGTCCTTGGCCGGTCTCTTTTTAGAGTCCCATTGGTAGATTGTCAACAGTTTGAGAGCTAAAAAAAAGTAGTTCTTGCTCTTCCGATAGGGAAGACGTAGTCTGGCTCGACCATTATTGCCTTTGATGACTGACTAGAGATGCTTGCCAACATCTCACAATTTAGCAAACTAAAGAAAGCAGACATGACCGCTGCACTTTACCAATCTATTAGTTAGGGAAAAGCCCTAACTAATAATAGATAGAAATAGCAAAAAGGGGCTGCTAGTTGTAGCGTGATAGCGTAGCGCCAGCAAAGTGCTCTACAAAGGAAGGCAGCATTTTATGGCGACCAAGCCGCAACGCGCAGGCTGTGTAGGCCTACGTGCGCAGGAGTTGAGTTTTCGGAGCTGCGTTAGCGCCCTTCCGTTTTTTAGCCTCCATTCACTTCTCCTTCCGAGGCTTGGCAATTGCTCTACCAAAGAAAAGAAGAGCTCATGAGATTTTTATGCTGCCCATTCTCATCCGTATTCACTGCTTCTTGGGCATCCGACAAACACATGTCACTATCTAGATCATAATGATCCGACCTCTCTCCGCGATCGTATACCCGATCCCAGGCCTATAGAATTGTCCCATAGACTTCTTCTTTCTTCTCCTTCGGGAGCTCCTACCCAAGCTAAAAAAAAGAAACTTCATGATCAGTGAAGAGAGATCGAAGAGCTAAGCTAGGAAGGAAAGGACAGATGAGCGGAAAGAGAAAGACTAACAACTGGGGAATGCTGAGACAATAAAGAAGACTTCTTTGAACTAAGAGAGAAGCTTTTTTGATCTGATGTCCGGGATTTGGGCACTTGCCTGATTCCCCCGGAAAAGTCATCCGTTCCGGATTGCTCATTCATTCCGTAAGAATCCTCTGGGATCGTCGAAAGAAGCATTCTTCCTGGTGCTCATATCCCCAGTCCAGAGTTGACGCAGGAACGGATTCAAGCTGGGCTTACCTTACCCGATAAGGAAGAAAATAGGAAAAGTACGGGGATCCCATTCCTTAGTCAGGACTAGGGCCTCCTCGTGAGCCGTTGTTCTAGTGTAAGCATATAAATTAGCCTTATCCGAAGGGCACGCACCCATCTGACCAAGTCGAGCCCTTTCTGGTTACAGGGAAATAAAGAGAAAGAATCGAGTCACCGATAGCGCATCTCTATAGATGCCAAGGAATTCGCGTATAATAGATCCTTTTTTACTAGACTAAATGATTGATCTTGTCTTTCGACCTATCAAAAGTCGGACAGACATTTACATAGATAAGCACTTTTGAATGCTAGTCGTGAATTTTGAAAGCGGGATACAGTCTTGTTTTGATCCTTTTTATTGTTTCGAGTAAAGAAAGAAAGCTTCTGATTCACTTAGAAAATAGTGATCCTTAACCACCCTTGGGCTTAGTAGTAGTGGGCCTGGTTTTCTATCTGAAAAATACGTAAGGCTAGTTTCTTAGTGAAACTGCCCCGGGTCAAAGTGTGAAGGTCCATGTTCGGGTTGGAATCAAAGCTAATAGTCCATATAGTAGTTTGAAACTACACCTTTCATTGAAATGGTGGTCTTAGCTTGAAAAGAGCCTTTTTTTTCGTAAGCCAGATTATCCTTTCTCATCATCACCTAGCTACTAACGGTTGTTTTGGATCGTTTTGAGGGTGGTTGTTTTAGATGCTCTCTCTCAATAGCAAACTGGGTGATTATATAAGAGCTCACTTCATCCTACATAGAAAATCTTCCTACTTAGAGGGTGAGTGACTCAGCTGACTGGTTGCATACTCCTCTTCCACTATTGGGAAGCTGCCGCTTTCTTATGAAACTACTTCCCTACGGGCTCACTTCGAGTGAAAGAAGGACTGGCTAGTCAACTTATTCAATTGCTCGGGACTTCCCTTGGGAACTTAACCTGAACGGCATGACTTTGTTCTATTTCTTGTGTGAAAAGCCCAACCCTACGAAACCCTCTCTTGAGCTTCTTATTACTTGAATCAGAGATCTTTGGGAACGGACTTCCTTTTCCTTTAGTCGAAAGCATAAGTATACCTCTTCTAAAGGTTGTGCCTACTGAATTTCATGAACCTGTTCCCTCCTCGTATTCACCTGCATTAGAAGCAACTCCTTCATCAAAGTTCTTGGAATGACTCTTTCTGGGAGATTGGACTACGGAACCGGAGATTGGAGTATGGAATCCCACTACTGAACCTGTTACCAACCTTTGAACTAATGGTTCGCTACTAGATAGATTCTTTCATTCCTTAAGTGAGCTTAACCCTATGAAACTACTTGATCGACCTCTACTCCGTTTCACTCTATTTGATTCACTTATTTTATAGTTTTTCACAAGACAAAGCCGTATACGTATACAAGAAAGATTGCTCCAACGACAAAAGGAAAGAGAGAATGCTTGGTAGCAGGACAGTAGGAGTTCAGTAGGCGGGCCAGTAGCACGCATGCCAAGGATAGCTGTCCAAGGGTTGAAAGCCAGTAGTAAACCAGTCAGCTAGCTGAAGTTAGAAAGTTCAGAAGTAGCTGCTCTACTAGCAGCACATTCATCGTATAGAATAGTATGCCACACTGTCCTTTCCTGTTGATGGTGAGTGAAAAAGATGAATCCTATAATAAGCATCTCATGCCATGGTTGTTGTGAAAGAAGAAACTCTTGGAGGAAATGCCTTCTTAGCCATTGAATCAACTCCTGGTGATGAAGAAGAAGAAGGAGCTGTAGCTGTGAGGAAGGGAATGATTGCACTAGTCCCACACCCACGGACAGACAGAAGGAATAGAATATGCTATTTGAAGGACGTTAATCAATAGGAGAAGATAGCTACGCACAGAAGTCGCTGCAATTGCTATTTCATTCCCTCCCACTCTTCTAGCTCTGATCGTAAACGCTCTTCTTCCAATACAATAGGAGTGATTCTTTGCCTTGACGCTGTGAGAGCTTCCGGTCCTTTGGGTTGCTTTGCTTGCACCTATCCGCTCTTGGGTTCATAACCGATCCTATTGAATTAGTAGCACATGAATAAGGTCTTCTCGGCTTTCCCTTTCCTGGGATTTCTCATTCTCCTTGGCAACAACCAGTCAAGATTGTAAGAAAGGATTGTATAAGAGAAATCGTTGTTTCAAGCCCTTCGTGTACCTTTGCGTCTAACTAAGGGTTTTGTGTTTCACCGTAGAATTGACATACGAACTCGAATATGCACATAAACCCCTTCCTTGTGAGTTGGGATCCCACTAGTTAGCAAAAAACGCCCAGGAACAGGTGTAGTATTACTGAGTGCTAATGATCAAGGAATTTTTAGTTACTCAATGATGGTCCGACGTGCAGATAATAATGAGAATTGCCACCTTCAAGTATGAGAGGAAGAAGTCGTGGAAACAACCAACCTATTTCAAATTGTATATGTAGGGTGGCCCGTTCCAGGTCATAATGGCTACTATCTACTATGCCGCTACCAGCCACTACCAGTTACTTACTTAGCCGGGTTACTATCTGAAATATAGAATTTTGTACGTAGTATCGTTTAGGTCGAGGTTCTGCCGCGAGCTATCCAGCTTTTTTCAGTCAAGACGGAGTCCCACCCAGATTGAGAAATTTGGGAAGACTATGTCTCGTGCGTGAGTCAGCTTATCCTGATCAAAGAGGTGCGCAGTACTGATCTAGAAGACAAGGAGGAGATCTTTTCTCGTTGTTCCTAGAGACTATACTATCTACTATGCCGCTACCAGCCCCTACCAGTTACTTACTTAGCTGGGTTACTATATGAAATATAGAATTTTGTACGTAGTATCGTTTAGGTCGAGGTTCTGCCGCGAGCTATCCAACTTTTTTCAGTCAAGACGGAGTCCCACCCAGATTGAGAAATTTGGAAAGACTATGTCTCGTGCGTGAGTCAGCTTATCCTGATCAAAGAGGTGCGCAGTACTGATCTAGAAGACAAGGAGGAGATCTTTTCTCGTTGTTCCTAAAGACTCTGTTTGTGTGAAGTACATCACCAGGTACAAGATCGAAAGATATGGAGCAATGTCATGCCCAAAAAGGTGAAACTACTGGCATCGGGCCGTTGGCCCTATCAATATCTATTCTTTCACTTTCAAGTCATTCTATTCAACTCAAAATCAAGGAGGTCATCGCAAGCTATGCCTATCGCTTCCCCTCAGGCACCTACGAGGCTATGCCACCAGAAAACAAAAGCAATCGATCCATTTTTGGGTCAAGGGATTGAAACTCTCGAGATTTCCACTATTTTATTGTTCTGCCGTTCGCCGATGATCCGGTGTGCTTTTCAAAACCCATCTTTTATGCCCATGGGAGATGGAAGCAGCTGTTTCGTTAGGATGTGGCAAGAGCGGTCCTCCTTTTTCAATTGCAAAGCAATCATTACTATGCTATCGCGGGAAGGGCCTTCAGTTCAGCAGATATAGTGTTATCGATGCAGTCAGTCTAAGAGTAGGATCCTCTCCTCTCTTCGATCGGGTTAATATGTGCGAAAGCATATAGACCATCTTCCTCCTTTGTTGGATAGGCCTTTTTCCGATAGATCAAATAGTCCGTCCAATAGCGCCTCCATTCGGGATTCGGGAAGGACATAAAATCGCGAGTAGACAACTTGCCAATGGTGGTGCATCAAAATCCCAGTCAAGATCAACACTAAAGGGATGCGGGGCGGCATACCAAGCGAGAGTCCATAACTCTCCGTTTAATCTGAGAGTCCATGAATGGAAGCACTGCTTTCTCTTTCGGCTGAGCCTTTGGTCGAGCCTACCAAGCTTGCTCTCCCTTCATTCCCATCCTGCCAAGCTGAGGCTGCCAGCGCATTGTATCTAACCCCACTGTGGCAAATCGATACAATAAACAGCTTGCTATACCATACAAAGGCATCTCCGGCCGAACGGTTTTTCAAGACGGGTAAACATCCCGTTTACCAGTCGAGAGTTTCACTTAACCATTCCCCTCCTGCAGCCAAAGTGATACCGGCTGTAGCATCCACCGGTAATGTGTGGAAGAGGGTAAGCTTTCTATGTGGATAGGACGTATCAACACCTTTTGCATCTTAAAAAGGAAATATCTAAGAATTGTGTTGGGTCCTGAGGACCAGGATGGCCGAAGATCAAAACCTAAATGTGCCAGGGGTTGATCATCGAAGCCAGGGCGAAGAAGGAATTTGAACGCTGATGTAGCTAGCAGCCACCTTCATAGTCGATTCATTAGGGTCATCACCTTCTACCCAACTAGTGGAAATATCCACCGTTTTCTTTGTCTGTTAAGCCTCACAGCTATGGGACTTCCTAAAGAAAACTACAATCGTAGTTTATCAACCACTCACAAGACCACCGAGATCTTCGACTTAGCTCCCGAAGGTAATCCACCCTGCCCTTCCCCAACCTATACAAGGGGAGCGGAAGATAACGAAAGGGAGACAAAGTCCTAACTAAATCATAACACAAGCTACCCATTCCATCTATCATATCAGTCGAGTCGATCCGATTCGTTCTTATCTATAGATAACGCAAGAGAGAACTTATGACTTCGCGGATGGAGAGGGATTCGAACCCCCGGTATTCTTATCAATACTTCGGTTTTCAAGACCGACTCTTTCAACCGCTCAGACATCCATCCCCTTCGCGCTTTGCCCGCCCCGCGCGCTGGCGGGTAGGGGCTTATCTATGTGATTCGCTACGCTTGCTTGCGCCTATCGGCGGACTCTATTGCCTGCCGGTTAGGTTAGCGAAACTTTTCCGGTAGTACGAATCGCTACGCTTCGCTTCTTTCTATATGATAATATGCACCTTGGTTGCTGTTGCTGCGCTCCCTGCGGGTAATAGCAAGAGAGTGAAGAACGAATGATCCTCCAAAGAGTGATTGAGTCCGACTCAAGCGAGTGAGTGAAAGGCGTGACAAGAGAGCGAGTTCGACTCGCGAACGATCAGCAAGTGAAGGACCGATCCTTGATCCTTTTGCGCCAGTACTGTTGCGAGACTGGTACTTGGCGGCTCACGAGCAACATATAGACTAAGCGTGATCGTAGATCACCCTCGCTCTTTTTTGAAGGCCCTTTCGATTCTCTTTCGAGTAGGGTTCCCCCATAAGAACACTGAACGCCCAGCTTCGCAGAGCTGCTCTCTCCCCAACCCGCCGCATAGTGTGGAATATGGATGGTTTCATCGAGCACAGATAGAAAGGTGTTCTGACTCTATTGGATTAAGTCATAATCTATGCCTTCTACTACTATACTACTATGGAGAGATAAGCTCTATTTCAGAGATTGGACTCTCTTACTGTGATTAGCCCCTACTAGTAAGAAGCTGTTCCCGAGCCGGGTTCCCTGGATCCGCGTGTTCCTAGTCGGGCCTAAATGGATGAATGAAGAAGCGCGCCCGGGTAGACTTCAAGAGCTCTTGCTCTGCGTATCCTCCTACTTATTATTTGGGGGTGATAAAAACATACGAACCGCCTACTCTTTAAAGTGAAAGCCCTACCATTCTATTTAATATCTATTTAATAAAACCCTCACTAATAAAAAAAAAAACAAAACAGAAATCCCTCCCCTTAACAAGTAAGCAAGTAAACTACCTTCTGTTACCTACTTTTACTCATATCTTCGGTATACCTCAATACAAGACAGAAAAGGATATTCAATCAAAATCGGGCTATCGCCCTATCTAAGCGGGTTCCCCTCTCCTCTACGGAAGGCATCTTTTAGTCTATTTCAGTTCCTGTGTCTATCGTTATCGCCCTATTCTCTCTCAATTGCCTATCCTTTATAGATAAGGGGGAGTACCTTCGCAGTAGCTTCCAACACTTAAGATTGACCTCCTCAAGTGCCGGATATGAATCTTTTATGGGGACTACTTACTTACCTAAAGTTCACTTCTGACTTACCAAATAAAATAAGTTTACTGAAGGAACTGAACTGACCTAAGCATAGCTCTCTCTCTCAAATACAAATGCCAAGAAAAAGAAAGAGATTTTTTTGATAAGTGGAAAGATGCCTTCTCTTTTAAGGCCTTTGTCCTACTATCCTCCAGTCTATTGAAATTCGTGTTTTTATTAACCAACAACACATGCACTTTGTTGGCACAAAAAAAAAGGTTATTCAATCCACTAGTGTAATTGAAGGAATCACCTCTTCTCTTCTGAACCGAAAAAAGAAATAGCTCATAACCACTGCTTGTGAATAGCTCTCCTCAACTGAAGGCGCACCTACTGTTACTAGAAGTCTAGTCTCTCTCAGGTCCAGTTTCGATCTGGAACTAACTTAGTTTAGGTCAGAAGAGAGATATTAAGAAACCCTGATTTCCTGTCCTGTCTTAAGAAAAGAACCTAACTCAAAAGAGAAAAGAAGACCGAACTAAAGCTTTCGACGATTGAACTGCGCGCACTTTTATACCCAGATTGGAACTGGATTTGAACGTCTTTGGATCCTGCTTAGAGTCGGCTTCACTCCACTTTCACCTTTCATATCAGGAACGTCGACTTGCACTTGCAATATAGAATTTCACTTTCAGGAATCCAAGCTCCTGGCTTGGTTCATATTCACATAGGCCACTCATAAGAATAAGACGTTCAACTCCCTAAAACACGTATAATTAAGAGACTCAGAATATCAGTGCCTTGGGTAAATGCCTACCCTTGGGAGAATCTTACCGAACGAGTTTCAAACCTGTCTCCCAAGATATTTAGGGAAAAGGGCCTTGTCAGCCACCTCTTGCTGATGACGGAATGCATCGTCAATTAAATCGCGTTGGACTTAGTTGGAAAGTTAGGTGCTCGGCATGCCCCTTGCTTGCGAACTGAACTTATTTAGTAGGGCGGGTAGCTTTGGAGATCCCATTCCTCACGTTTACCGTTGTCCCCAGACTTCACTCTTTCAAGACTTGTATACTTTCTAAATAATCAGGCGTGTCCCTGCCCCTATCTCCAACAAGTGTGTGATCCACTGATTCACTGAGTGACTCTTTCTTACCGCTGGAGTCCCTATCTCTTAAAGCCTTATCATATCAGACTTCCGATCTATCCCTTGTTTGCCGATTGAAGAAAGCCTTCTATTATTAGTATATTTATATGGTCTCAAACAAGCGAGAAAAGCCCTTTCTTTTTATGTTATTAGTAAAGCCTAAACGCCCTGCAATCAAACTAAAGCGCTAACGAGCAACGGCTTTCGCGCAGCTCAATCCGTTGCTTCTTGCTTTCGAGCCGGAGCTTGCTGGGTGGTGAAGTAGTCCGTGAAGGTTAAATCACACTTGTGTTAAGCAAGCAGAGTAGTCAAGCCAGAAAGGCAAAAAAAGCAAGAAGCTATTTTCGTTCGATCGACAAGATCCATCCTACTTTCACTGCTGTGTTCTGGCTTTCATAAAGCACCTTTGGGCGGCAGCTACTATTGGGATCCAATTCCGAGATCAATTCGACAATGAAACTCTTCAAGCAATGATCTTATCTATGTCATTTCTCTTGACGCGATACAAAAGAAGACTTTCGAGAGTCACTTAGCCCCTTGACTTCTTCTCTAAAAAAAGACATAGTGTGGGCAAGTCGATCAAAGTCAGAGCGGGGAGGGAATGTTTACAGTTGTTGTAGTACGACTTTTCATTTCCTGTTCGGTCTTTCAATAAGTAGTCAGCTGCGGGCTAAGAAGCCTCGTAGTCAGACTTAACATTGATTGAAGCAGCTGTTGGAGAGAAGGCACCCGTCAGACCTGCAAGCACCGGCTAGTACACAGCGGCAGTTTTCAATCATACAATGTGTACTCGTAGTCTGACTTTTAGCCGTAGTCTGTTGTCCTCGTTCTCCTCTTTTCATTGCCCTATTGAGTAAGGGTCGGTGTTTGCAAAAATGTCGAGTTGACGGAGTCAGGTACTAGTAGTGACAATGGCAAAGGGGAGGAAGGGGAAAGTCAAGGCGAAAAAACAAAAGACAAATAAAGGCTGCACAAGACGAAAAACCAGAGGCAGTGCTAAGGTACGAGGGGATTTCTGCCCTAAAAAAGAATAAGACATGGGAGACCTTGTTCCATTGCCTGCTGGAGTCAAGCCAATTTCTTGCAAGTGGGTATACAAGGTGAAGCGACGAAGTGATGGATCAGTCGAACGGGCGCGATTGGTTGCTCTGCTTTCTCACAACAGTACGGGATTGACTACGATGAGACGTTTAGTCCCGTGGCAAATATAACTACTGTGCGAGTGCTCATCTCTCTAACAACAAATCAGTCCTAGGCAGATGGACGTCAAAAATGCCTTTTTCTATGGCCTCTCTCTACATCGTTCCCCTGCCTTCAGTCTTCCCTGCCCCTGCACCACATGAATGAAATTCCACCGAGCCCAAGCATCACTGAATGCTTCCTTTCCCGATCTCGGACACACAACACTGTGAAAGTGACACAGCGTCTGCAAAGTCGGCCTGCATATACTTCGGATTAGACTTCTTGCTCCGCAAAGACCTTCTGAGACTTGGCTTATTTTCAGTCGTGATGTCTTCCATTTCCATTGGTAGTGGTCTCTTCTCTCGACTATCTCGCAACTCTGTTCGTGAGCTACTCTCCCCACTTCTGGGGGAAGGCTTTTCCTGGCTTATGGGCTTTTTACTTTGAACCTCGCGAACACCTGTCTTCTATCAAATGGGGCTCTCAAGGAACTGCCAGTTCGTGAACTCTATTTTTGCGACTCTACTGGTTTCGAGTCGCTCCCGACAGAAACCTCCTGCCGCTCTGGCAACTGCGCTCGCATACTCGTGTCTAAACTCTCCGAGTCTGGCAATACTACATTCTCGGTAGACCACCATGATGATGCCTCATCAAAGACAACATGTGGCGAGACGTATGCTTTATTGGTGGTGGGGTGGGATCTCCACCCTTTCTTCTGCTCATCGTACCCAGTAAAGATACACTGCATCGCCTTCTTTTCCAACTTTGTCCGACCAGTTGAGGATAAAGATGTAGCTAACGCACCCGCTTTCTATTTTAGTGTCTTGTCGGCCCCAGATAGTACATGCAGTGTTGATTGATAATGGGAGTGGTTTGAATGCGCGTTGAGCAGTGTAAAAGGCCCTGAGGCTAGGGCATGGAGATATGAAGAGAAAGATGATGACATTCCGAGCATTCGAAAATTCCGTCCGCCAGACTGTTGGAGTAATTGAACTTGACGTTGTGACCGGGCCGTACCAATTAAAGATCAGTTTGAATGTGGTAGATATCGAGGCATCGTTCATTTTTGGGAAGACTTTAGTTGGCTCCATTCAGAAGGCCCCTTCCCCATAAGGCCCATCTACGCTGCACCAAAGGGAAAGGGTAAAGTCAAGTTCGTTATCGACGACCAGCTAGTCACTATCTTGGCTTATGACCAAAAAGTAGGCTCAAGAAAGGTAGAAATTGTGCAGCATGTAGAGTCAGAACTTCAATTCCTATCGTATCAGTTCGTGACAGTCAATTGTATCCCCCTCGACGCGAGGCCACCCAAAAGAATTCCTATCACCCGAGTGGAAAATGCTGGCGAAGATGAAATTTCAACCCCTATTTGAGTAAGGCTGGGTCTATGGATTAGCTTACAAGGAAGGCTTGCGCATGTAATTTTGCCAAGCCATGATCCCCCTTTACTTAGTAGGGCTTGCAAGGCTGGACTATAAGCCCACTCCCCAGGATTACGTTAAGAGAGCAGAGCCGAGAAGGCAAATTTGAAAAGCAAGAAGAATTGGGGAGCCCGACCCATGCGATCTTATGCCGCCCCCACCACCTCTTTTCTTTACACCAGCTTCCCGATCAAAGGAGAAAGGGCTTTTTTTTATAGAGGTTGGTAAGGGGGATTTGCTTGCTGGCTCTCAGGGCTTATAGTAGGTTCTGTTCTAAGGTATTCCCTTTCATTAGCTACGCGAGGTTAGACCTTGACTGAAAGGAAAGGAGAAGGGACGAGTGGCTTTGATAGCGCATAGAAAGCTGTTTTTGATAGCACCGAAGAACCAGTTGCCACTCACTGGCTCCATATCTCCTTCCCTTTTTCTTGGTCATTAGAAAGCTGCTTTTGATAGCACCGAAGAACCAGTTGCCACTCACTAGCTCCATATCTCCTTCCCTTTTTCTTGGTCCCCCCCGGAAAAGCGATATATATATATATTCCCCCCTTAAACTCTGTACTATAGCTATTCAGCTGACAAGTTTACCCTAGCTCTTGTGGTTCAGGGAATAATCAGGGAAGGTGTCTAAAAAAGGAAGCAGAGGTTCTTCACTTCACGTGACATAGTTACGCTCAGGTTTCACTAACTTCGCGTCGGGTTCATATGGATGGGACATGGGTTAAGAACGGCAACCCAAAAAGAAAAAGACGTTTGTTGTTTTTGACTGTTTCGTATAAGACATCTATAATCACCCAAAGGAAGGGACACCCCTTTCTAAAGAAAAGACTAAGAACCTACGGCAAATGCATACAGCCCCAAGGAAGCTTTCCCCCCCGATCCCGATTAACAACCTTTAGGGTTGTCCTATCGATAACTAGAAGAAAGAGCGGAGTCGAACTGACCCCACCACCCCCAACCAACCTTAGAATACAAAGTCGTTATGGAACTCCGCATAAGGGAAATCCCTGTATTTAGTAAACATCAAAATATAGTCAAGAATCCGTACTACTTTACAAAGCCAGTTCCGTCGCCGGTAAGAAAATAACTCAACCAACGCCAATTGAAAGAGCCCTAGGAGTCCCGGGAAGATAGAGGCAAGACAAGCCAATCCGCTATTCTGCCTTTGCGCAGATTGATCACTCGCGGCACACAAGCTAGATGATCGATGATTCCAATGCGCCTCGATTTCAAATACATCTTCACTTTCTCTTTCGTAGAAAGCCCTACTTTCATAACATCTGACGCTATATATATATATATATACAAACAGAATTTCATTATAATACATCACTTGGCACTAGACTGAAAGTCAAAGAGAGAGTACTATAGGAAGCGTTACGTTCAGATGCCCTTAACCCTACCCGAAGGAGAAAGGAAAACGAAGAAGACTAAGCCCAAAGAAAGCGGGGAAGGTGGGTGTGCAAGGCGTTATCGATGATTACTTTCAGCTAGTCACAAAAGTTCAGCTCCGCTCTTCATGCGGCCAAAGACTTTTTCCTCTTCTATATACAATGATAGTGGCTAGCTCCTTTAGCATCTTCGGGTGCCTACTCCTCTTCCGCAGATTCGGATTAGTAACAAGGGACCTAACTAGGCTCATAGTCTTTACCCAAGAGATGTCCCTGCTTCGATCTTATAAAAAAATTACCCATCATTTGCACATCGATATGTACCTGCTACTGCGGAATTGGTGCACCTTAACGTTATAAGATTCCTTACCCTTACTTTAGCGGAAATGGCACTTTCCAGCAAGAAGAAAGTCGAAGATAGGCCTCACCAGAATCAGATTCTGTAGCTGATACAACTGATGTTGCTTCATCTCCTTTCCCATCCGTCCGGGGAACCGAGTCTTCTTTAGTGATTAATGAATTGGCTGCTGCAGAGGATACCACTTATGTCATTTGCTCAATAGATGGACGAGACAACCTCTTTCTCCGAGTCGAAAAGCCTGCTATCGCTTAAGATAATAAGATAAATAAATAAGTTGGGCTTACCACTTCATCTGTTGTAGCTGAATTCAATGAATATACATTGGCTGTGGAAAGTTAGCAAATAAGCTCCGTTACGGGAGAGTACTCTTTAGAAGAGAAGACCCGTAGCTGGCCATAACTCGAACTGGGCATTCTAGGCCTGAGGATTCTTTACTGACTCATCTGATGTCTCCGGAGCGTCTTCCCTAAGCGTCTGGTGAAAAAGGGTCTGCCACCACTAAATCGGATGCTATTGCTCAATTGAATTGTGTAACCAAATCGGATGTCTCCCTATCCATACCATAAACCCAAAGATCAGAGAGAATAGTAATACATAAGCTTAGCCTAGAATGCCTAAGCAACAGAAAGAGAATGAATAGGAAGAGAAGACTAAAGAGGATAGTCAGAGTAAGAAGAGAAGAAGCATAATTTTTCAGTTCGAGAATAGGGAGCAACTAGGAAACAACATCCGAGTTAGCAACTTTCAAAGCAATTCGGTAAAAGAATCTTTCTTTTTCCTAGAGAAGAGTTTTTCCTTTAAAAAGCGGGGATGTCACTTGCCTTTGGGCTGATTCAATCTGAGACGGAGTTGATCATTTCTCTCACTACTAATAGTCTCCGCTTCAAAGCTTTTCTTTTAAGGGCTTACCTACTTTCTGTTCGAGAGTAGGAATCTACTCTAAGAGCAGAGTCCGCGGCAAACTAGAAGAGTGAAAACTAGAAGATTAAGATGGCACAAGTCTTTCTGAAGGCCTGACCTATCAATAAATAGGCTTTTCTCGTTTCGCTTCATCCTTCATAAGAAGCTGTCACTGAATAGTCTGATGCCGCCAATCGGCTTTCCTGAATCTTTCCTTTTTGGGTTTGGGGTTAACGAGTGATCAATCAATAGTAGAGTAGTTGGCGAACGGTCTTTTAATGACTTCTGGGCACAAGTACCATTCTCGTCGTCTACTCTTAGCTGGGAGAACTGAGAGGCTTTCCCCAAGCAAAGAGGGTGCGAAGAAAACTAGCTTTCCCCAAGCTAGCCCAAGCCCCGAAAGGAATCCATCTCTTTTAACCCCTATTACTAGATTGAGAAAAAGCAATCTCGATACGATCTTTCTAAACCAATCTATCACTGGCACTGGAACGAACCATTCTATACTAGTATACTGGGCAGCGTGATCAAGTCAAGTCTTTCTCTTACCAGATTTCAATTAGATTAATGTGCGCTCGTATAGGAGTAGAAGCCACTACTTCCCTCTTCCCCCGAGATGAACTACTCTCGCAAAGAACCTTCCTTCTATTCCTTACGTCAAGAGCCTATATCTATTCCTTCTAGCGAGTTGCTTATTCTCTCTGGGTGCACAGAGGTTGGAGCTTTCTTCTTCTTTTAGAAAGAGCCCTTAAAAATGCATGAAAAGTGTACAAGGACAGTTGCTAGAGCGGTAAAGACAAGGGACGTGGGATAATGGTAGGAATCGCTCCTAGGAAAGACTAAGCAGTCGGGGCACCCGTTGAAGATAGATTTGCCCGTGCTACGGCCGGGAATGGGGGGAAGGCATAATAGAATGTCCTTCCTTCTTTTGAGATAGATGTTACGGAGTCCTTTCCCAGAGAATCTTTAAGGGCCCGAAAAATCTCACGTTTAGGAAATAAAATCAGATGAGGAATCACCAATATACGTACCTGAAGACGCAGTCTAACGCTCTAGAAAGCCCTTACGGCTTGTTCCTGAGTTCCAAATCAGATTGAGAGTTCA
The DNA here is from genome assembly GCA_002013955.2 of Citrus medica. Classification (NCBI taxonomy): domain Eukaryota; kingdom Viridiplantae; phylum Streptophyta; class Magnoliopsida; order Sapindales; family Rutaceae; genus Citrus; species Citrus medica. The sequence goes on from MKYO02001761.1 coordinate 25,841, forward strand.
GACCATGAGAAATCCACTCCTTTTTACCCACAAGGGAATGGCCAAGCTGAGTCCACCAATAGGGATCCGCTCGGGAAGAGGAAGGATTTCAAGTAAAGAGGTTATTAGGATTCTAGCCTAGCTCAACGCAACGGAAAGGAAAAGAGCTCAACGAAAAGCAAAGATCTCTCGGGCAAGTGCTGTATCAAAGACGGAGTCCCTTCCCTGGAAGAACAGCAGGATTCGGGGGTACCTGTGTGTGAAAAGATACCATTTTCTTGCTTTCTTTGATTGGTCTATTTTAGTTTCATGAGGATCCCCCTAGGTGTCGGAACGCGGGATCAAGAATCCCAGCGAGTGCTCGGTCACGTCTGCAGGTTGTTCTTTTGCTGCGATTCCTCTCTTTCTGAGTTGGGATCTTCCTGTATTATTCCATCTTTTTGGTTGTGAGTGGCTCGCGTTGAGTACTATTAATATGTACAATTCTTACTCTTAAGGATCCCTCGGTTTTCCTAAGATTTGAAATAGTCTCGATTTCACCTTTTTGTTAGCATAGCCCAAGAGTGACTCTTTTGTAACCTTTGGTTTTTAGTAGTCTTTGGAGTAACCTAATTGGCGAGGAGTAGTTCCCAACTCCCCTCCTTGTAGTCGGTCGTTGTTCAGTTAATATTGGCAATGATTATCTTTGGTTATCCTTTAGGCTTAAATCTTTGTTTTATAGTAACCCTAAGTTATTGAAAGTAACCTTTTCTTTCTCTTGATTCTCTTTCTAGTATATGAAGAGAAAATAAGGGATATCTTCAATGCTTTATATTAACCCTTTTTTTCTCTTTTGTTCCTAAAGGTGTATTAAGAGGAAAAAGGGTATTCATTCAATGCCTGCATCTCCTATTTGTTAATCTAATTATTCTCCTATTCCTATTGGTTAATAAGGGAGTCAATAAGATCTTAATTTAACGCTTCAACCATAAGGAATGAAAGCATAGTATCAAAAAGTGTTTCCCGCTGAATGAAAAGAAAAAGTGATCCTATAACCCCAACTGGATAAGCGAAGAATGCTCCTTGAGAACTCTTCGGGGTATTCAAGAAGGAGGAAATCCCCTTGTAAGCTAGGATAGTGCCCATAGAAAGAGTTTTGTTTTGTCCAAGTCTGCGATATCTGTAGTTAGCCAGTTCAGTAGTTCAAATCCAATAGTTGCGCGCTGTAGGAGCGGGGCAACGAAGTAGGAGAAGTGTGCCTGTAGAAATCGATTTCAGACTGAGCCCGTAGTTCACATAGATAGGTATGATAGCAGCGAACCCACAGGGATCCACTTCCATAGTCAGTCGCTCACTTGAGGAAGCGAAGCTACATAGGCACAACGGAGCCTTCCTTTACTTCTAATCGGTACTAACCACCAAATAGAGATTTTAAGGCAGCGATCTAAGCGCAGCGCAGAAAGGAATGGAATGGAGGCTCGATTGAGTGCGCCAAGAACAAGAAAGGGATTTTATCACGATAGCACGATAGATGGGTCATTCATTGTACTCTCGGTAAAGGAGAAATGGGGGATCGGGTTATGAGACTTATTCAGCCCCACTCCCTGAGGGAAGTCTCAGTCAAGTAGTTAGCAGGTTCAGGCAGTGAAGGAGGTACGTAGCGAACCACCAATCCTGTACTCTAGTTAGCCGGTTCAGAAGAAACGGGGATAGCCAGTAGCTCATGTTTAAGCAAGAGTTTCTAACCGATTCGATATTGTTGCACAAAGATAATTAGATTGATTCATACGCAGCTAAAGGAGAAAGAGAGGAATGGCAGCGTAGATATGAACCTCTTCTCAAAGCAACGGTCCACTCCATTTCTCATAGAAGGGTGTATCGTGAGCAAAGCCCAATTAGTCCACCAGTCCAAGTACGAACCCCGAAAGATTCTCGAGAAGGATACTAACTCTGAGATTTCTTCGTTCATCCTTCCCGCTTGAGAGCTCTCCAAGGCTAGCAATGCAGTAAGGGTGGGTGCATTCCAAGCAAACCAGTAGTAAACCAGAATCAAGCAGGGGTCTCGGAGAAAGACCCGCTTGCTGACTCGGATGTGTTCTTGTGTTTCATTGAGTGGGAAGAAGAAGGCAAGGTGCTAAAGGGACTTTTACCAATCTTAAAAAAAGGGCTAGAACCCTCGCTAGATAGGCTATCCACTATGGTTTCGAAAAGGAATAGGGATAGAAAGGAAGGGAGATGAAATGCTCAAAGGAAAAGGAATTCTTTCAGAAGCTCAGTACGGAGTGAATAAGGAAGGGTAGTTTGCAACTTCAGTAGTGAACTTTCATTCATCCTTCTTGGGAGAAATTGATAATAGAACAGAACGCTAGTCAACTTATTTTAGAACTTTCAATAGGCAGTCTGCAAGACTGTGAAAGCTAAGGATAAACTTATTTCTTTGATCACTTATTATAGGCTGAAGGATAAACTCCATCTATCTAGTAGTCAACTCAATCTCTGTAGGGGGCGAAGCCTTACTTTACTGTACTTAATTTAAGTTGGGAAGTCCTCATCTAGTAGAACTTGCCTCTAAGCAGATAGTTATCATGGTTTCAATCCGTCTTGTCTTTCGAGTCCTCACCATTTCAAGCCAGTAGGAGTCCGTTCAAGTCAGTACTCATTTCAGGGAGTATGTAATAGTAGAATAGTTGCTCAGGATGGATGGTTGCTTGCTTGCCCTGTCAGAAAGCTAGGTTCTATCGAAGGAGAAAGCGAATCTCAGGCAATGTTCGAAGCTAATCAACTCATTTGTGAACGATAGATAGGTGGAAGGCACATGCTTCTCTTTACGACGTAAAGGAAAGACCTCTCTTCTAATTCTATAGTAGTTCCTATGTCGTAAAGGAAAAGAGTTTCATTTCGGCATCTATGGGTCAACGAGTTTCTGGAGTCTCTTAAAGAGGGGATCGAAGCAAGGTCCAATCCCATTATTCTAAATTCTTATAAAGAATACGATCATCTCACAGATGAAGAAGTGAGCAAGCCTTTCTCCAATGGATTCTAACAGCGCAGACTAGGCACCTTTATCTGATTTCCATTTCTATATTAGTAAAGCCCCTTGTTTCAAGGCTAGGGTCTTCCCCCAGGAACATGGTTTAATTGCTATTTAAATTTAGCAGCATTGGCCATAGAATCAAATATTGATGGTGACTGACCACTAGATCTGTCGATCGAGATCTTGGTCTTCCTGTAGTGCTATAGGCTTTTGACTCTCTCTCTCTCTATGAGCTTCGGGCTAACGCCCTAGATCCTCCACTAAATCCTCCAACGGTGAGACTGAGTGTATTACTTTGTCTTAAGACTACAGAGGTACGTAAAGTAGAGGTCCCTCAATTCAACTATCTCTGAATACTTTTCTGGGTGACCAAGACATAGACTAAGATTCCTTTGTATCCGGGCGCTTACCTCGCTTGTTAGGGATCGATGCTTCGCCTCATCCGTGCTCATTGGAAACCTTGACTCTTCAATAGAGTCATCTTAACTTAAGAAAAGTGGTACTTTCTGTTTGCCTTCCCGTCTTTTCTCGGCGGATCAGCCGCATACTCCGAAGTAACGTTAGTGACGGGAGCGTAGCTATCTTTTGGTCAGGTTTTCTGGGGATTGGTTCCTCTACTAGAATAGGTTCCGCTCGCCTCACTTCTTACCTCTTACCTCTTATCGGCAGGCTGTCAGGCTTTATTAATAAGTAAGATATTATTGTTCTTTCTAAGTGAATATTCTAACGTGTAGCTATGTCGACCGCCGAAAACTAGAATATGTTAGTTAGAGAGTGGTCTCTCATCCCGTCTATACCTACCGACTTATGTCGGTTTCAGATAAAGGTGCCTTTTTATTGAAGGTCGTGGGGGAGTATTGCATGGGTGACTTCCGCGCCGTAGCGTCTTCGGGGCTCTAGGCATTTGCTATTATACCCCTTCTTCTTTTCTTACCTCGACATGTTCGTGCTGCGGAGCAAACACCTACTTTGAGGAGAAAGAAATGAAATACTTTCCTAAAGTGAATTCAAGCCGGTACATCAATCATAAATAAAAAGAGAAGCTTCAGTTTCATGCTTATCTATGGAATATCGCATTATTACTGACCTTTCAAAAAAATCCTTTCCCCATGACGAGCTGGTCTTCCCTCTCGTAAGGGTGTAGATATCATTGATTTGATGAACCTTGTCCTTCGTCTTTCGTGTGTTGAAATAATTTACCTGGTGTGAAAAGTGAGCCTAAATTGAATTGTAAGTCCATCTCTTCTATGCAAAGTAAGTTTAGAAGAATCTTTCGTTTCACGCAGATCATGTACTCCTCCATTATCATCATAATCACATGCCATAAAACGTACAAAACCCTACATTTGGTGAATTTGTGGCCTGAGCCCACTTCACCCCGTCTTGTTCTCTCTTCCCCATCTTCTTTATCATAATCTGCGCTTGCCCGCTCCCTAAATCTTGACATTGACAGTAAGTAAGGTCTGATTCTCATCCTTACTTAAACTAGAAAACCTTGGACAGCGGGGACTGATACAAATGGTCGGGTAATGAATTAAGCAACTTCCTATGGCAAGGACTGGTTGGTTCAGTCTTGTGGGATGGCTGAGAACTCGAGTGGGCAGGGGCCGTTTCCGTCCATCGAATATAGGTGACACATTCATCAAGCCCTTTTACTTAACTTAATAGCACAGTCATTCATCCCAATTCTCTAGTTCTCATGGCATTTGGCTTTCCTTTCTTTCTCGGTCGGGTCGCCTGACAGAAATGGGAGGGCAAGGCCCAATAGCTAGCGGTTATACTCCTACGATGGCTCCAGCCAGACCATGCACGAACAAAATCTCCATTTCTAGACCAAACAACCATTCCACGGATAGGCCCTCACTGTCACTATCAAACTACGTCTTTTCTTTCGTGTGTCACTAGGTGTTGATCTCGAGTAGGTTAGTGCGAAGAAGTCCTCTTGAAGGCACATGGACCTGGTATCCAACCTTTAGTCTCATTTCCAAATCCTGGAAAGGCCATTCCTTTCAAACTATAAAGCAAGCTAAGCCAGCAAGAAACCATCGATCCGGGTAGCAGGAGAAGTATAGAAATAGAAAGAAGTACGCAGAAGAGTGTGAAGGACGAAAGAGCGGTTGATCCTATCCCGACAGAATACCACGTTATTTGCTCCTCTTTCATCTAATGGGAGGGACGGCTAGGTGGGTTACGGCATAGGCATTCTTCAAATCCGTGTGGAAGCATATGAAGAAGGATTCGGACCAAGAGCTCTAGCCCGATCCCTGTGATCTCGTACTTGGTGTTTCCCTCTTTTTCTGTTCGTCCTGGTATGGTATATACCCTTTCACTCCAGGGAAGGTTCCTGAGCTGGCCGCATCAAATCCTGGAAGTGGCACCGCTCTGGCGATTGGCAAGACATATCTGAGGAGCGCTGCCTGAACGAAGCGTGGGCGTCAAGAATCAAGTGGAGGCACCGAATCGTTGCAAGAGAGGGCAGGATCAACTGGTCAGAAGTCAAGCTGGCCAAAAGGCATAGGGCCAAGGCTGAGCTGGCAGGCTCATCTCACTGATTGTGTGCTTTTATTGGATAACATCCATCAAGGGAAAAGCTCTATTCTATTTCCACAACATGTTGGTTTCCCGCTCAGCCCCCTAAACACTATGGCATCAAGGTCGGCAACCCCAAAGGAAAGGGTCGGGCCTCAACCAATCTACTTATCTCAACCGATCTACTTATAAGTAATAAGTAAGGGGAAAGCCACGAATATCGGGGAAACTATTATATATAATTAATAGGTGTATCCTAGAAACACGGGCTAGAGTAAGCGCCAAGCGCTGGCCCATTAGTGGTGAAATTCCTGCTTGCCTTTCATATCATAGTGAAAGATTGAGTGAAAGCCCACGCATGACCAATATCAATGGCTTGGGATCTTTTCTTGGAAGAAAGACGAAGCGGAGATCTTTCTCTTTCTATTCATGAAAGAATGATAAATAGAAGAATTCGAGTGACTCACAAGGGGAAAATCCAGATTGTTCCAAACGGGTTCTCAAGCAAGACAAGCCCCAGGTAGTGGACTTAACTAACATCACTGCCAGACTCAATCCATAGAATCCGTTTCGTCTCAAGCCTAACGGCTTCCTTCATTGCCCTTACCCGCCCGTTAACTAAAAAAAATCTTTAGTTCGAAGTTCAATACTACTAATTAGTATTATTAGCTAGGAAGCAAATCCTGTAGTTAGCTCGAAACCTTGCAACCGGGAAAGCAGGAAAGGTTGCTAGGGGAAAGAGAACTACAAGAAGTCTACTCAGTCCAAGTACTCCTTCTCGATAAGTAAGGTAGGAGCAGCTTGCTGTTTAGTTCCAGTAATAAAGCTAGGCTCTTTGTTGGCTATTCATAGATCTGGAGTTCTCTTCTATTGCTGATTTAGCTGCCTTCTTTCAG